>JAVQKC010067729.1:0-21581 GCA_036025475.1 Philypnodon macrostomus
TAACAGTTGTAGCACGTATGGGCAGACGTACGGGGCAGACGTACGGGGCAGACGTACGGGGCCGTTTTCGCCGATATACACCTTGCTGTCGGGGACGACAGCACAGGCCTAGTTCAAATTAAAATCAAGTCTTGTTGCATGTTACACTAAAACCAAATCAATAGAACCTCTATAATTTGCAGGCACATTTGTCTCTCTATAGCAAAATAAATATACTTTTCTTTCCAGTTTCCGAAGAGTGCCTACGTAGACAGTTAAAGTCCTTAAATCCTCCTCTGTGTTTGCTTGCACAGACACAGACACTTTAGTTGGGTTACAGACAAACTCTTGTCTCTGAGCCAGAGGTGCCTGACAGGGCCAAACATCTCCCATTCCCCGCTAATGAAATCCCGAATAAAACCCTGATCCCTCGCACACACACAACCTCTGCTGTCCTGTCCCACTGGAGGATTACCCAGTCAAAACACTCCTTTTGTTGGATCCCAGTCAAATTACTTTTCAGAGCGCTCATGCTTTTATCAGAGTTATCTACGACTTTACGGGTGGGTGCGGGCATGCTTGTCAGGCCAGCCCAAACATAGGCTGTTGTGATTGCAGGGAGTACGTCCAAAGTGAATGGCCACTAATGACACTTGAAAATAAGCTGTTTGCATTTCTCCCAGTTTGTGAGCATGTGTATGTGCTTACTCGTGCCAGCAATTTGCTAGCATATCCACAACAGTGTGTGTTGGCAGGCTGCTGTTGTATGTGTGTGGCATTTGGGTTTGACATTTGTGAAGAAGGGCAGTGATACTTCTAAACATCAACATAGCTACGTAAGTTGCACTCGTGTTGCACTTTTGCTCCCGTCTCAAAACATTATGAAAGCTTGGCATTACTAAATTAATAAAGGGTCACTGGATCAGGAATTCAAAAGGGCCTGCTTCGAATTTTGACAAGTGCCACACCTCCTAAAGTGAAGGTCAAGTGGGTGAGCAATTAAGCAGCAGAAAATGGAGGTAATTAAGTGTTAGAACATGTAGTCTGGATGCACGTTTTTAAAGTGCAAATAAACATGTTACAGTAATATTTACTTTGTCTAAAGCTACATTAGATGAATCCTGGAGTGAATGAGATGTACTGCCCAGACCTCAAACTGAAGGTCCTCTGTTCAGGGATAAATGTCACAAATCTTTTAGAACTCAACATTATGAAGAATATTTTAAAACTAATAATTTGTCCCTTTACTAAATTGTGGAATTAGCATTTTTGGCCCTATTTTGCAATTCATGTACACTGTATTGTCCGGATAAGCATATTCACCCATCCTTTCAATGCCGCTGAGCCAACCTGTCAAATAGCTAAAGTGCTCCTGGGAACCCATCAATAGATTTTTAAGTCAAATTTTTGGTTGGTACTTATACAATGCTCTATGCCACCAAAGCTTTAGAATGTATTTATTGATTTATTGTTTATTTAATAGGGACAGATACACAGTAACATAGACAAAGTTAAAAAGCAGCGGTCCCATGTGTGCTTACAGCATGAGCTAATTTGCAGCACTTGTCCCTAGATGGACCTTTATGAACAGTTTATCTAAAATACTACAGTAAATAGAACAATGGTAAAAGAGTTAACAGCATATTCATATACAGATAAATACAGCAGAGGGGTTATTTAAGACAAACATAAATAATCTTTAAATGAACAGGGAGTGAGTTTCAAAGTCCAGCGCCTCTCACAGAGAGTACTTTGAGCAAATGAGGTTTTACAAAAAGGAACCTTACAGTCTCCACCTGAGACTGCTTTGGTTGATCTGCTACAGACCTGCAGTTTATTCATGCAGTCACTTAGTGGTTTGGGTGCAAGTCCATTGAGTCATTTGAAATCAGTTTTAAATAGCTGAAATTGACAAAATTAGCAAAATCTAAAATACAGAACTTAGCTAAAATATTGCAAGGATGAAATCTGATTGGCTTTTGGTGTAAAACTGTCAAGGCCAGATTGTAAAGACTCTAAAGGTCAAGCATTTTGAAGTAGTTAAGGTTTGATCAAATAGTTTTGCAGATTTAAAATTATTCCTAAATATGTTTCCCCATTAACCTGAACTTTACTCAATTACAGGCTAACCAACCAACAAACCAATGCTGGTAAAACTATAATAATATAAAATAATAACTTAATTACTTTCTTTTTGAAAGCTCACACACTGAAACTGTATCAAATGTTTTCTTCACACACAAGGAGTAGATATCCATCATCGTTGGTAAAGGAGTATTGACATCTGGGTGTTTGCTGAGCTGACTTTCAGAGATTCAGAGCATTTATTGAATCAAAACAGTTTCCTTCTTGACACTCGGCTCCTCTGTAGTTGTAGTTAAAAATGTATACTGACAGTGGGAAGAAAGTCTGACACAAATTGTTGTGTTGACAGTGTTTTGTAATCTTATGGGCTTATGGGCATATTAAAAAGCTCATAGTAGTTACCATTTGTTCATTTTTATGCATGAATCATACGCGATGAACCACCTGCACACACAGTAGATTAAGTTGTTTGCTTCTTTTCTTACGTGTATGATCATGCATTATTTCAGTAGATAATTATTTTCTGGGATTCCATCTTGCAGCCTGGGCAATGAGCAATTGAGTCGACTAGGCACACATTATTAAGCTTCTATCCATTCACACTACTGGCTCCTCTGAGACTACTACTCGAAGTTGTGTGTAAGTATGTTTTTGGCACATAATTGTAGATGTGTGTGAGATCCAGGCTTGTGCTGGAGACACAAAAAGATGATGCTTGAGTTGCTAAAGGGTGAGAGAAACACAACTTTAGAAGACAGCATGCGTGAGTGTGTACATGTGTTGAGGGTGCAGACCAGCTTTGTGGCGAAGTGTTGTTTTGAGTGGAAGTGTGATAAAAGGCTGACTAGATTAGGATGGCACACAGTACTGAGGTGTGCTCTAGTGTGTGTCGCCTTTCAACACTTTTCTTCAGTGAAAATGTAGAGAACCTTGCATGACTTTCCATGTTTTTTTATGTATTACTTTGCTGTTCATATTAGTGCAGCTGTCCAACCAAAAGCAGTTGCAGGGAATATAATATATTTTTATTTAAACATTAGCTTTTGACGTTATGTGCATGTTGCAATTTGTGGAAGGCTCCTGACTCTTAGCTTTAGGATTAGGGCTGTTATTGTTTTTTTTTAAATGAACTAATTAATCGCAAATCTTTTTTAAATTAATTACGATTAATCACAATTCATTTCTTTGGCTTATGGGCCCTAGGTTGAAAGTGCATATTGTTCTTCTTTGTAAACTTAATTTCTATACCTTTTTGAAGAAATAGAATAGCTTATTTAGAGCAGGACATGCATGTTATCATTAATTAATAATGCCCCAAACCACCATTTTGTAAAGACTACAATGCAACACAACTTTGCCTTAGCACCAAATAGACAACAACAGGGAGAGGGTCACTCATAGCCGCTTGCAGCCACACATGCGCTCACGCCAACACCTGTAGCCTCCCTGCCAATTCACATTACTGCACAAACTCAGAAGATAATAAGGCTTTTGTGCTGGTTGTGTGTCCGTTTGGAGAGGAGCTGTTTCAGACAGGGGGAGAATGAGCAGTGAGGCCCGATCACGGAGAGAGCGCACGGGCAGGCCTTTGAAGTTTGCTCGCCCGATGCCCCTCGTATTCCACTCGTTCAGAGGAGCTTGTGTCTGTCCGCAAAGAGAAGAGCCTCAAATTTAAAATGTATTTAAAACACTCATTAATGCAAATTTACTGTTGTGATGATGTACTTCAACCAATTTTAACAGCTCATTTAGCTAATTCATAATTTCTTTAATTATTTTTGCACTATTTTGAACAGCCCTACTTAGAATTGATTCTCAGGCTGATTGACTACAGTGTCTCTGGTGTAGTCTGCATGTCCTCTCTCTGTTACCATGGGTTCTCTCTGCCCCTATAGTAAACTTTTGATGAGTATGAGCGCACTATAACTGACAACAAGTGCAAAGACTATTTGCACAACATCGTCCACTCTCTTCAAGCTTTTATATTTGATTCAAACTATACCAAAATAATTTTTTCCAGAGCCAATGGTTCCACAGTTAACCATTGCCGCATTAATAGTTCATAATTACACTTTTGCTTCGTTCCTGTTCTTTTTGTTGCTTGTCATTTGTGCTGAACCATCAGAAGAAAAGACATTTGTTTGCGTGTGGCACAGCAGCAATCTGCATATTTCATTGATTTAACTTCCTGTATGAATAATTAAGTCCCTGGGAGCTATATATGTTTGGGGCCTTTGTATGCATATGCTCTCTTGTATCCGAGAACTCACTGAATAGATAATATGTGCTTTTGCTGCACTAGTTAACATGAGTGGACATGTGTTCGGGTTTGTAGAGGCCACTTTGAAGTTGATTAAAATGTACTTGCTATATTAAGAGACAGCAGATTGTGAAACTGTAGTTTTATGAAAAAGCCTCACAGGGTTCTTGGACGGTGCATATTTTTTTCATTTGTATTATCTTTGGATTGTCCTGTGACTTTTGCGTTACTGACTCGTTCCAGCTCAAGTATTGTTGCTGGATAAGCAGTAAAAGAATTTTCCAAACTCAAATGAAACATTTTTCACTTCTGGATCTTTTGTCAGTTGGATTTTAACTCCCTTTATAACGCAGCTCGAAGCGTGAAGCAAGCCAGATGTTCCATTAATTTTTGAAGGCAATGTAGACAGATGACATGAAAAAGGAATAAAAGGAATGTACTAAAGGTCCCTGCGCCGGATGTTCCTTTGGCACCAGCAACCGCAGTGTTAAGCAACTGAGAACCACTGGAATGTCAAAATTTACATACATGCAAACTCTCACATGAGGGCAAAACAAACAAAGAAAGATTTTCAGCAACCATCTGATTGTGATGCATGTAACTCTTTATTTGCACATTTCAAACCAAGGACCACTTTGACATATAGAAAAACAACATGGCTAACTGTGTCTGACAAAAGGCTAGTGTCTCAATTAAGGCTACATTTGTCTATTTTTTTATTTAGAAGTCAAATTGTCATGGGGTATTTGATAAAAACTTCTGGCATCTTCACACCAATTAGGGGTTCTCAGAGACCACTGGTGATCCCTGGACCACAGTTTGAAAAACACTGCTTTAGGGTTACTGTAGAGTTACTCTAGTCCTCTATTATCTTCATTGACCCATGGCTTCGCATGGCAGTTTTGTTGGTCACTGGATCTTTTGAGAAGCATTCACTTTTATGCAAAGAAATTCCATTATTTTGAAATACTCAAAGCAGTTTATCAGGTACCAACAATCATTGTACCTGATGCCATGTTCACTGCCACCGTTTTTATTCATGAGTTTGTTTTGAACATTTATACATTTATATGCTGCTATGCGATTGACAAATTAGCCATGTGTGCTAATTATCTTTTGAATAGGTGAATCTAATAATGTGGCCAGTGAGCGCATGCCTCATAAACAAAAGTCAACTGATAACATTTAGTGGACTCAGTCTGGGAGTACACCAGGAGGAGGTTTCAGTGTGGCGCATCGACAGTCTGTAGCACTCTCAAGCCTAGAATTATCCTCTCAGCAGAGGTCCCGCTCAATCCTCGCTGTCTCTCCCACCTGAAATCAATGGCTGGAGGGACTTTCATTCAGTGCATCGAGAGGGACCCACCTGCATACATGGCTCACAATGACCGCGGATAATTTATTCCACTGTAGAGGATGAAGTGACAGTTTTGTGAGCTGTATTCTAAAATGATCATACTGATGACTGCATTTTATGCCTCTGTTTTGCATTATCTCGCTCGCACTATATTAGATTAAATAGCAGGCAGACAGGGGTGAAACGCGTCCAATCTTCTTATTGCAATGCAGTAAGTTGATCCGAGGGATTATTTTCAAAAACTCAATGTATTCTAGTAATAGATATATTCTGCTGTGGGCTACTGTGTTCAGGCACTGGCCATAAATACTCTAGTACATTCAATTCCAAAGACAGGGCACAGAAAGGACAGAAGACAACAACTCCTAGTCAAACGCAGCCATTTCCTTTGGTGGGATTCTTCTCATATGACATTAGCACCATAGCAGAAAGCACCATTAAAGTCAGTCAGAGGACAATCAGGTAAAAAGATGACAAATGTAGCCAAATGTAGTAGATAGTAACTTAAGCTTAAAGATGCTCATAATCGCAGAGTAACATGTCTATCCCAGGGACCTTGGGTTTCAGTCTTGTATTCTCCAAAGGACAGAAAATGAAGATGATGAGAAAAATGTACTGTAAAATAAGGAGGAACAAAAGAAGTCACATGAAAAAGGGGGGCATAGAAAAACATGATCAAGTTTGTTGTTGATTTTTTTAGATCAATGATTGGATCCATTGTATAAATATTCCCTCTATATGAAAGTGATTTCAGTAAAGGTGATGGAGAAGAACAGACTGACAAAAAATCAATTTGTTAACCTGGGGGAAATAGTTTTATGAAAAATGTAGGTATTTCTGGCCTACACAGTAGAATTTGCCCTTACTGGCCACTAATACAAACCTTCCTAGTAAAGTTACATCCGATATAGTCTCTACTGATGTTGCACGCCTGCTTTTTATTTATATTTCATCTTGTGCATTCAGAGATGGTCTTCCGCAGACATTGTTTCGTGCTCTTATATAATTAGTACTATTCACTAAAGCTCATTCTACAGTGCATATTGGAAGATAAATGCTAGCCGGACCAGACGTTGTTGCAGATGGACATGCTTTAAACACAGTGCGACTCATTTCCAGACACTGCACAATCTGGATTCTCCCACAGTCATCGAGAGTCAAAAAGTCCAGTGGAATCACAGAGTATAGTGACGAGCCCAGACAGAAGGGAAGCAGGGCTAACACGAAATGGTGAAAGAAGCAGACAGACTCTCGCCTCCTTCCAAAGTACTGCCACAAGCTGTTGATTTCAGTCTGCCAGCCTCGCTTCACTTCCCCAGCCCATAGATAAGCTCAGTGTCTGTCTGTGGAGTGTGTGTGATGCTGCCTTATATTTATTAAGTTGTATGGATGTAAATCTGTTTACACTTGTCACTTGGTGCCCATATGGAGACAAAATGCAGATCCTCAGAATGCAAATTTGAGGGGTCCCTGATTTACAAACTTGACAGTAAAATAGTAATAGAACAGCTATATTGTGGAAGTTGAAGGTGTCTTGTGGGCAGTTTAAAATCCTCTTTTTAACGAGGTGTCTAAGAGAAAAACATTTTTATGGTCTATATATGTGATTTTGGGATAGCAGAACTGCAGAAGCCACTGAAGCATTTGTTCACACATCATTTTGTGTCTACTTTAAAAAAGATTGACTGCAACTGAGTATTTTCATGTTAACTCAAAATAATGTAATACAGGGTAATTGTTTTCAAATACTGGTAGTTGTCTGCAGGAAGAATTATTGGTCCAATCAGTTGCTAGAATGTATTGTTATTCTTGTTCTTGGTTAGTGATTTTGGCAGCAAGGAGGGCCCTCATACGTTACATTTTTCAGGGTGTACACTGCCTAAGAACCATAGTTGCAAGAAATATTGTTATACACTGATACACCCCTACAGCACGTGAAAGAAGATGAATGAATTATAAACAATGATGTCACACCTCTTAAAACAAAATGTGTCAATAAAAGAAATGGAACAGAATTGCAAATTGACAGAACGTTATGTTTTTGTAGCAAGTGCCAGTTCAGATAAGCCAGCCTGAATCACTTTATATTCAACACACTTACCTGTAAGCCACTGCATGTGTTCACATACAAATTCCCAAAGGCTTCCTATGTAAAAACACTCAACTGTCTTCAACAGTCCCACCCCTCTTTTACTTTCAAGGAAGGGTAATCCCTCTTGTAGCTAATGTGCTGTGACATTTCATGCTACAATAGGATTTGGGAGACACTATGTATTCTCATGGTGCTGGGGTCTGCCTGATAACCCGTGGCTGTCTGGGTGATTGTGGACTGCGGCAACTCTCTGCCGACTTTTAGTTTTATCTCACTTTGGAACATCTCAAGGTGAACATTCAATTCACATTATTGTGTCACAATGTCAATACACTGCAATGGCCTTATTTTTGCATGTGGTCGTTTGTCATACATGTAATGGATTCACACATTTTTTATTAATAATTCATTTATTAGATTTTGCTTCATGCTGGCTGTAACCAGGGGCTTGATATACAGCATTTAATGTTGACAGAGGGTTTAAGGGGTTTATTTGTATGTCTTAAACATATATTTTCAAGCAAGCAATGGGTGCATGGTGAAAGAGCACAATTGGTGAATCTAGTGAATGAATGTGAGAGTGAGTGGTTGTCTGTCAGTGTATGTCAGTTCACTGCCTATTGTCCAGGATCTACCCAATCTAAGGCCCATAGTTGCTGGGCTAGGCTCCATAAATGACTGAATGCAAGCAAGACTCCCCCAAAGTGAAGTGAATGTTTATTATAGATAGATAAATGCATTTAAACTGTATACTTCATTACTGTGAACACTGCTATATTATTGTCATTTGCGTCTGAATATTTTTTCAGGTAAGTAATCACGACACAGAAAGCCGCTCTCACTGGGTTCGACTGAAGGCCGGAGTGTTTATCTCATAAACAGAGCTGATGTGAGAGGATAGCGTGTGGGGGCGGCTCATGTTCAGAAACCTCCAGGCTCAGATATTCTGCTGCCAGAGCCATCAGCTGGACAGGGCTTGGAGCAGGCTATGCTGGAAAAGATAAAGGCTCAATAACTTGCACGATATTAATAACTGATCTTTCTGTCCAAACAAACTGTGCCTGATTGGGCCAAAAGAGCTGCTAAGACTGTATAAATCCTAATCCCTGAGATAGAGTTGCGACTATTTGCGTCACTCAAATGAGGTGTGGTTGGACCAAGAAAGTTATACCAACCATCATAATGTAGTGTTGGCATGACTACCTCAAGCTTCACAAAGTTGAGCCTTCCCTTCTGATAATTGCAGAGATAGAAATGTGGATACCTGCCCTTAGGCACATACAGTACATTACTGTGGCATGGAAGAGTTTAGTTCCGCTAACCTTTAAAGAGCCGTTTGTTTGTACGAGAGAGATGTCTGTGCAAAAAGAAGATAGTTGATTTATTAAAATGTCCTGTTAGAGATGGCTGGGGGTCCTGTAGCCAGATACAGTACTGTGGTGGAGAAATATAATAGGGTTATTCCCAGCTTTTTAAATATGTGTATTTCAGATCTAGTTCTAGTTTCGTAGTATTACATGTGCTACTCATCTAATACAACATTGACAGCAAAACCAATAATTTTCTCTTCTATAAGCTATTGAAAACAGCTGTGGCTTGTTTTCCCCCAAATAGACTGGAATTCTGGAATATTACTGGAATATGACACATGAACATGACTCTCACAACCTTTGGACCTTACAAATGAAAAGAAAAGGGAGACCAAAGACCAAATCATTAACCTTTTTCACAATAAAAAATGAGCCCCTTAATACTTGACCGATACCGCTTCAAGTAGAAGTAATACTTTACTGTATATACCTTTAGTAGAAGTTGGGAAATCATCCTATGGCAAGGACATACCACTGGCCGTTATGATGACAGGCAATTAGGTGGTGGCGTGCTGCAGCAAATCCAGCCCATGTCTTTGGGCCTTAATAGAGGACACAGGTGTTCACATTGCACTATTTATTTGGAAGGTCATTTTCAAAAACCATACCACCACATACAACTTGAACTTAAATACACTTGCCAGCAACTTTCACAGACACAGCTTTCTAATGCAACCAATTGTGTAACAAAAGCTTATTAGATTTAGGTGTTGAAGACAAGCCTACTGAAATTCCAAATGAACAAAGACTATAAACCAAAATGGCTTCTTAGCATTTACCAATTCAGACCACTTTTACAAATGCTGTCTAGACTTAAAACAAATGCTGTAAAAGCCTCACAATGCATCACAGTGTCCTCCTTTAGCCAAGTGCTGATTAGTAAGTGTCCTGTGAGTTTGGGTGAGGTGACTTGTCAATGTGACGGCTGCTGCTGGATCCGTGTTGAGAGACATTGAGACTGAGACAGATGAGCAACACACCTACATTTAGACGGCATCTATGGGTACACAATATAAACAAACACTTCATCCATAAGCAAATGTGTTGATATGTTATAGTCTAATATCTGACAGATTTTTAGACATTCATTTTGACTAGTAAGACCAAGAGTATTCAAGTTGTCCTTACATTAACAGTATTTAAAGTTACAATGAAGTTACTTTGTCATTATCGTGTGTTTTTCTAAAATCAACGCTACTGGCTTGTCTGGGAATGCCTTAGACCTGGGGGGAACTAACTTACCGATGATACACTGTCGCCAATTTAGCCTGAGCTAAGCAGCTGCTAAGAGGCTCCCCAAGGTGTGTGTGTGTGTGTGTGTGTTTTAGCATTATAAACCGCAGTACCAATTAAAGCTTGACTGTTTTTTTTTTTTTTTTTTAAGGATGAATTATTAACAGCAGAAGTGACCTCTCTGGTGGCCCTCTTTTGCTCAGCCTGTTATCTCCTCCTCTCTCTCAATACATTTTCTGTTTCCGTCTCATCATTCAAAATGCTATGTCCTTGTTCGCCCTCGAATTACAAATGAATGGTCTTGCTTTTTTTTGGTTCTTGGATTGGTTCTTTGGAGTTGTTTGATGTTTGCAAACTTGATTTCTATACTCGATTTTCACCTCAAAGTCCAAGTTTATGATTTAGCAGCAAAGCATATTGGGCCATTTCTTTTCATTCTGTTTACCCCGCTGCCTCTCTCCACTTGGAGCGGGGTCTTATATTTCTCTTTCAAGATGTGTTTTTCCTTGCTGAATAGTTTGGTATATTTATGCCTCAGGATACAGTTGGGCTTGATTGTTGCTCTATGCAGCTGCATTCTCCTCTTTTTCCCCCTCAGTGTTCAATAGCAAAAGCATGTTAGCCGGTAATGGATACTTTTAACCTTTTCCAGGTAATTTGATAAGGCCTTTAAATCAATCCTAGCTCCCACACGGTGTCTGGGTTATGATCGGTGAATACATCACTGTTGAGCTATTGTTTTTCAAACGACTGGACCATGTCTCTTTCGGATTCGATGAATGGTTCAATACAGGATTGTGAATTATAAATGTGAGCTGCCATGTGTCATCTCTCAAAGGTGCAAAAGAGATGAGAGGCTCCAAATGGTCCAAAGCATAAATGTATTTTTACACCGGGCCTATTTCAGTCTTTTTTAGTGGTCCGACAAGTGGGATTTCCCCTGAAAAATTGTGAGTCAATTCACTTTATAACACTTTGCAGGCCAAGGAATACCTTCACCAAGGACGTTATGTTTATGCCAGGGAAGTTACTTCAGTGGGCAATGGATGAATATATAGCTTATACAGTATTTTTGGATGTGGAACCCTGTTTGGATTTGTGTGTTTCTGACAATTTACGAGATAGATTCAAAGTATCAAACTCAAGCCACAAGCCAATAAAGCAACAAATGAGTTGTAGTTTTAGTGAGCTAGAGGGATCTTGTGGTTCTGTGTAACTAAACATAGCAATAGATGGCACATTTACCCCTGAACTAGACACTCAAAGACACGTTACAATTACATTATTCATTCACTCCATACACTGGTGGGGGCATGCTACTTGTGTAGGCAGCTGTGTCCTGGGGCAGTCTGACAGAAGCGCGGCTGCCATTTTGCGCCTACCTCCGACCACCACCAATCACACAACCACATTCATCATAGGCAATGTGGGTTAAGTGTCTTGCCCAGGGACACAACAACAGTATGTGCTCAGGCGGGGACTCAAACCGGCGACTCAAACCGGTGATCCTCTGGTTGCAGGGCGAGCGCTTACTGCCCCAATTAGTGGTTAATTAGCTCTTTTTTTTGTAATTATAAATGTGCTTATTAACCCTTTATTCCTCATTACTATAATCTACATCTAATCAGCCGTACTAACCCTTAATTAACCCTTTTCTAACTTGAATTGTTGAAATGAAGTGTAATAACATCACTCATTTTGTCACTGTGAAGTTTTCTAGTTTAGATGCTACCAAACTAAACTGAAATGCATAATGAGAATAAATATATATTGCTGCGCGTTTATTTCCAACACCCTTTTGTCTGTGTAGTTTTCATTTTTCTGTCTGATATTCCAACTCACAGATATCAAAATATAACAATTTCACTTCGTTCCACCTTTGTTCCGTGGCCTATTATGGATTATCCCCGCAGATATCCTGAGGTCATCTTTTGATTTCAGTCAAAGGCCTTAGATCCCACTCAGTACGTTCTTCCACTCTGATCTCTGCATCCCGCCCTCTTCTTCTTCTTCTTCTTCTTCTAGACTTCTACATCTCCTCAAATGCCTCCTGCCTGGTCTCCGCTTCTCTACTGAATATTTGCTCTGTGTTCAGATTTGATGAAATAATCCAATTAGAGCATAGAAGGAGAAAAATCAGGAAGCAACGTGGGGCCCTGGTGAAGGATAGAAGCACACAGTTGTAATGAATGGTCAGTGACCCTGAGAGCAGACAAGGTAGAGATAAGAGTAGTTAAATCAGACATGGTCGATGTGAACGAGAGAGACGTATTGAACTGCATTACACAAGGGCTTTAAATAGACACTGCTGTTACTGTTACTCAGCTTACAATAAAGATTTATCTATGCATGCCATCTATATATTGTATTGCAATTAATAAATAATCTTTTTACTGGTTCAGCCCTTGTTTAATCCTTTCTGTGAGGAGTTTGCGTGTTTCCCTGGGTGGGGTTTCTCCAGGTACTCCCCCACCATCCTAAAACATACAACAATAGGCTAATTGCTCAGGTACATCCTGACTAAGATGGTGGCTCAAGATCTGGAGATGGGTCCTCTGCTACTGCACTGCGGCTGCCCACTGCTCCTGACAGGTTGCCCCAGTGGCATTGAAGGATGGGTCAAATGCTGAGGATGAATTTCCCTACAGGGATCAATGAAGTAAACTCAACCTAGTTAGATTTTAGTCCAATCATATTGCAATATTAAGCTTTGTTATTACATATTGTCTGTTTTTCAAATATTGTGCAGTCCATATTACAGTACATTAAGTTAAAACAGTACAGTGGTCATCTGTTAACATACAGCAAAAAGAGCTCAACAACTTTGTGTTGTACAATGTAAGGACGTTTGTAAATGAGCAGCATCCTGTAATGTCAGTTCATTTGCAAACTGCTGAACAAAATTATGATGAGTGTTTATCATATCCTCTAAACAGCTGCAAAAAAGTGCTCATCTTCCATGGATTGAAAAGCACTTTTAGACAAGACTAAGAGATTAAAAGTGATACAAACACGCTGGTCGCAGATTAGAAAGTTAGGTGGAAAAATTACTTGCCAAGTGGGATTTTCAAAGCATGTTTGAAACTAGAAACTGTGCACTGACATGATATACAGTGGTGCAGTGGTTAAATGTTTTTCCCAGCAACCGGAGGGTTGCCGGTTCAAACCCTCCTGAGGACATACTGTCGTTGTGTCCCTGGGCAAGACACTTCATGTGTGAACGTGTTAGTGTGACTGTGCGATTGTGGTGGTCAGGTGGGACTGTTTGAGTGTCTAAAAAAGCGCTATGTAAGACTATTGCATTTATATGATAAATTATTTTGTCTCATTTAGTTTAGTTTTTTTTTTTACAACAGGTTTGAGGAGCTGAACTGTGTTTTCTATAGCTGATGACACATACAAGCTATACCATCCATCTCCTCTAAATCCATTTACAAGATTGCCATAATGCTTTTTTACACCACTGTTGTTCCATATCTATACAAATAATCTACTGTGTTCCTGCATTGCTAAGTCTATAGACACATTTTAATTGATTCTCTAATGACAGTAGACAATACACACACATAACAATAACTCTCCTTTTAGCTGCTCATTGTTGCCACAAGAAAACACCACCCACACATAAGCCGTACGCCAGTTCCTATCTTTTTACTTCCTCATTGTTGCCGTGGAGAAACATTATTCTGTCTGCACACTTATTTCTATAGTGTCCATTCTTTTGACCTAGCTCTATATAAGCATTTCGGTCTGCGCGTCTTATTCTGATGGTAATTTGGCTGTCTGAAAGAGACTGGCAGGAGGATTGTTCTGTCTCATTCAACAAAATACGCTAAAAAGTCATTCCTGGGATTTAAAAAAAATGGCTCCGTGGTGGATTTTCTGGGGGCTCTGTTGTCATTTCTGCAGTATTCTGTCGGCCTCACCGTTCATATGCTAATGAGGTGGTGCTTGATTGTTTCCTCAATATTTTAATCTCCTGCTCGGTGTTGGAGCGAAAGAGGGCAAGAGCTAGTCAGAGAAGGGATGAGAAGGTGGGAGGGGAAGGATGAGAGGTCATGAAGCGGCTTGGCAATGGGGTGAAGCAGAGGTAGAGGAACATTTTTTTTTATAAGAACGGTTAAAAGGTGAGACATAGGTGGGCGAGCGAGGGTGATTAGTAAGTATAGTGCGGAGATAAGATAAAGATCATAAGTATCAGAGCTTTCCATTTTGAATGCGCACCACCTAAAGCCCATAGTTGCTAGGTTAAGCTCCAGTCACCGGGGGCAATGATGTGAAACGATGTGCTGCAACAAGGTAAGCTTTCGGAAGAATGTACCGTCACCTTTCAAGAGACACACACTTTAGCTAGGACAAATAGGCAAGAACTAAAAATCTGCAATACTTAATTGCACCAAACCACCTAAGGCCCATGGTTGCTGGGATAAACTCCAGTCACAGGCAGAGTGAGGGGATGATTACTATGTTTGGAGAGCCGATAAGATAAAGAGGATAGAAGTGCTGCTAATGAAGTGAAGTGATAAGCTTTCAGGGGAATTTACAGTTCACCTTTTGGGGAGCTTTGACAAAGAAACAAGGCCTAAAAATATGCAATACTTAACTGCACTTAATTTAAAAACTTTTCAGAATAATTACTACCTACTGCTGTAGGGTAGAAACATTGACCAAGGGGCATCAAGAGGAGGAGCAAAAAAGACTTTCTTGAATAAACTCACCATCCATTTGCATAAATATACATAATAAAGGAGCTTTGTGCAAATCTCCTCTTCAATATGCATGTTTTTTTCCTTCTCATAACTCACATGCAAGAGGTCATGCAATTAAGAGGGAAGAATGTAGCATCATTTTATGTGACATACTCAGAATTATAGTGTGGTCTTGAGATATCATGTAGTGAGATGATCTTCTGTCACTCAAATTGACTGCTTGTGTATTCTTTTCTGCACCTTTTGTTGTTAATGTGATTTCTATTTTTAAGGAAGAACAAATTTCACACTGAAATATATAGGCCCATATAAGGTAATAAAACAGTGGATAATTCTGTCTAAAACATAACTTAGGGCTAGATGACTACAGTCATGAAACACACTACCATGTGTTTTCTCTCCCTAACTTCCTCCATCCAAAAACATGTATGTGACCATTAAAACTGTCCCTATAGTCAGTGTCCGTGAGAGTGAATGATTGTGTATTTATGGTGGTCCTATGAATGTTGAAGGGTTGGTCCATATTTGCTAGAGTAGACTATATAAGCAAGAAAGCTAAAGAAGATGAATTATTAAATCATATTCAATATAATTTAATTTAATTTCATGTATTTCTAGGTATGCTTACCTACATGTAAATTATTTCCTATGGCCCCACAATAGGAAACATGACATGGTTTGTCACATGGCTTTCTCAAAGCGCAACATTTTGAGGCCATTATTCATTCATACCATCATTGTTGTTGTGCGCTTACGGCCCACATTCATTCATAGGCCATGTGGGTTAAGTGTCTTGCCCAGGGACAGTATGTGATTGGACAGGGGACTCGAACCGGTGACCCTCTGGTTGCAGGGCACTGCCACCTTTAAATAAATTAACAAAATAACAAAACAAATTACATGACTTTGCTATTTCCCCCTAAACAAAGAAATATCCACATAATGTTTATCGCAGAATTATTCTGTCCTTTTCTTCTCTTTTTAGATCATCTTGTTAAACCGGCAAAGTAATTCTGCCTTCTTACTGCGTGCTAAGTGGTTTTTGCTGTTCATGCATTCAAGATTTAAATAGATGCAGATGTAACAACAATAACATAATTGTGTACACACATCACATCAAACCAATGTCAAATTATAAAAAACGGCAGTTGCACAAGCTTGTGTTGGCATTGTGTGTGTTTTTCCCTTCAGTGCCTCACACAGTGAGCTTTGACCCACAGAATAATAGCGGTTCACTCTCAAGTTAAAAAGTCATCCTGGAAACCACACACACCACTCAACCCCATTCTTCAAACTGTTCCTAAATAGCCACAGGAATTCACCCAAAGTTCAGTGTGTCCCAACAGTTGTTCTCAATCATCTCCTTATCTGTCACTAGGTCAGAGCGCTTTGAAGCCAAGTGGATATCCTCCGGGGATGTTTGTGCAACTTGTTTATGGCTGGTCCGAGGGTTGTTGATGCTGATGTCGCTGATGTTAACTAAGAGACAGAAAGAAGGGCCAGGCAGAAGGAACATGGTGTTCAGCTGTAAAGCAACCTGGATGACCAGATCCTGAACATAGACAAACAAGGAGAGGATGAGGTGAAGGAAGGGAAGAGAAAATAATGTAACTTAAAATGACAAAAAGACTGTCGTGGAAATTATAGAATGTGCTTACAATTATTAGCATTTGGTTCTAAATTTTACCTGTCAATATCAATGCATTTTTGTCACTATAATAATGACTCATTGTGTCCAATAAGGTGAGTACCTTGGCAGAATTCTCTCCAACATCTTCTGCATCCCTGCGTTTTTCTGTGGTCTACCCATTGCAGCCTCGAAGAGAGCTCACAGGGGGCAAAACAAACTCACAGACAAATTACAAGCTACACCTCTATATCCCGCTCATCTTTCAACTTGACATTTACTGGAAATCCTATACCCCACTGTACTTTGTATTTCATTAAGCTCTTCTCTGAACAAGTCTTAACAGTAACTGTTCTCATCTTAACTTTACTTATTTTGCCTTTACCTTGCAAAAATCCAGCTTATGAAAATCCTTGCACCTTCTCTTGGCTGTATAAAAAGTAAGCATACGTAACCTGGTATCACCCCATTATATCTTAAAGTTTACCTTGTTTTTGACATAAAGGCATTCTACTTTACTCACTGAAGATTGCCAGTTGTCTACCTAATAGCACTTTCTTATAAGGCCTTTTCTTGTTAATCATAGTATTTCTCAATCATTTAATGCCAGGCTTAACACTTACATCTGTAAATTCCTTGAAGCATGTTTTCAAGGTTTTCTGACAAATACACAAGCTTAATTTAGCCACTGCTGGTGTAATCTCTAATGTGTTCATAAACTATTCCTTCCGCTGTTGTAAGAGAGAATCTCAGTCGGGCCAAAAATAGCCAGCATTCTTTCCTCCTGTATTTCAGGAAACATCGGAAGAGGCCACATCAACATCCCCCTAAGCAACCCCCCTATATCTCCAAATCCCACGTCACATACTATAACAGTACATCATTCTTTGTGGTTTGAATGGCATTTTTTTCTCATTTTGTTGTTCTTCTGCTGTCTCTTCCTTTGGGCGGTTCACCCCATGTTCACCACACTTCTAACCACTATATAGATCCATATGGTCACATCCCATCAATATAATTCTTGGTTTGGTTTGAGGAGTCTTTCAAATGCTCCAGACAATGGTTGTGTCAGTGAAAACCTCCAGCTGTTATACATTTTACATTTTTTTACAGGAACCAAGTGATTTTATTTTCTGCCGGACCAAATATGCAACTGAGTTTAGGTTTAAAATCTGTGACTTTGCATACAAGTACAAACTACAATACATGTAAAGAATGTGTGATTCTAATAGCATTGAATTGGCAGTCAAATATTCTGCAAAAACAAGCTGGGACACATCATTTAGGCTTCATTATTAGAAAACTCAGTAGATTAGAATGCTAAGCCCATACTTGGAGTCTATGTTTATGGCAACTGTATAATACCCATTCACAAGGTACACATCCACATGTCAGCATGGTGCTTGTCACTGTCCTCAACTCGACCGAATCTACAAAAAGCAGTCGGCTGTGTTTGCTTTGTGTGTGACAGTTTGTGTCTGCCTCGAAGCCTTTTCCCACCGCGTGAGCTGCTCCACTGTACTAAGTGTGTCAACAATACCAGCTGAGAGGCAACCTTCAGTCTATAAACTCACACTGCACAGTAATCCTGAAGAGAAACACAACAGGAACAAGGAGAGGAGACAGGAAGGGAGGAGGGAGGAAACTGTATGGGACAAGAGGAAGGATACAAGGGTGAAAAGAGCAATAGATTGAACCATGGCAGAGTCAAATTTGACAATGAGCAGCAGAACAGGGGAGAGGGAGAGGGAGAGAGGGAGAGGGAAAAAGAGAGAGCGTGAGAGTGAGAGAGGGTGCCAGAGATTTTAGTGTTTCAAACCATTTCCCCATAACAGTGTCTGACACAGTCCATAACCCAACCACTATTGGACTGAATCTAACAGCAGCACAAATTGGCTTCACTAGGTTCCTAAGAAAGGCATCAATTGAGGCCACAGCCAATGCATAGGTGGGAAAGAGTTTGGGCATATGCATTCATTTCTCAACAAATAGGCCAACATTTCTGGTTTTTATACATGGGTAAGTGAATATATATTAACATTATGAAAAATATGCCACAATTATGTAATATAGTGATTTGCTGTATCAATAGAGTTTTGATGGTTGAATAAAATTTGCGCATACAATAGGAAATGGCTCAAAGCTCCACATCCATACTGAGCTTATACTGTTAGAAATACCACCCTTTTTTATTATTTCACAATACGCTTTCAACAAAGTCTCTACCAGGAGGTAAAAAATTGAAAATACCAAAAAGCACATGCAAACCTTTAGGAGACTTTTGGAGTTAAACATGATATAATTAAAATAACTTCCCGTGTACTTCATGTTTTTAGTTTAGTGCTGTGTAAAGGCTCATTGGGGGATGCTGGCCTGTGACACTTCTCCACAATAGTGAGCTGAATCCTGTTAGCGCTGTCTCTCTGAGCTGCATGTGTGTTTGTGTATTTGTGTGTGTACGTGTGTGTTGTGTAATTGTGTGTGTGCCGGCAGAGGGAAGTACAGGTAATGGATTAATATCAGAGCTGGCCGCGGCTCTACATCGCAGTTCGCTGACAACCTGTCATTATCACAAACAGCGGCTCTCACACTCTCTCGCACAAGCTCACACACGCTTATACACACACACGCACAACACAAACGCACACTATTCACTGCTCAGACACACTCTTCCTATTGCACTTGTCTCCCTCCGCTCAGCACTGTGTTTTGCCTGTCGGTGTCACTTGTCATTAGAGCATACACAGGAAGTAGCCTGTGATTGTCTCAGGCTGCAGTAGTTTACTTTAACACATCCAGTATCCAGTGACACTACCTAGGGCACATTTTTATTGTGTTAAAAATGGCTCAAGGTCATTTTAAATGTTATCTCTACAGTGTCCCTGTTGTTCTGGTGTATTCTAAAGACTTTACATGGGACTGCAAACACACTTTTAGATGTTAATGTAGCTTCTTTTGTCACTGTCAAATATATGAAAGATGAAAATGCATTAGGGCTGGCAACCACAGGGTACCTCACGATTTGACACCATACACAATACATATCACAACTGTTCATACTGTGTTGTTTACCTCTTTCAAACATAACGTAGTAGTTTTCCTGAAGGCATTGTGCAGCCGGGTCATACTAAACCTCTCACATTCCTTTTAGCTCTCTCCGTCCTCCCAGGTCCCAAGTACTTTAGGCACTACTGAGTTGTGTAATTGGACAGACGAGACCAATTTAATACATTTGGGTTAGTTAGGGGCAAGCGTCAGAAGGAGTCAGAAGACCTTTATTAAACATGTATTGTCATGTTTAAATATTTTACTACTTAACAAGTTTTGGGTAGGGAAAAAACTAACACTAACTCTATTAAATGTAAACTATATGCTGTATATTGTCAACAATATTCACATACACAGTCAAAAAATATTACCAAGGAGGGCCACTCGCTGAGGAGATTTCTCTTCACCAAAAGTCTTGTGTATTTGTTTCTGGACACAGTATGTTCAGCAAGTTAGTGTCCCTCTATATTATGACCACACAGAAAAGTGGAAAGTAAATTATACAGTAAAAAGACGATTGTTGAGAGGTAAGGTAAGGCCACTAAATATTGCTCTACGGGCCGCACTTGTCCCCCGGGCCATAGTTTGGACAGCCCTGGCCTAGACCTTTAGCTTGCATTACATACTAATCATGCTCATTTCATTTACCTAATACTGACTTTGTTAAGGCATCCAGCCACCACATGATGTGCTTTACGAACTGTGGGGTCTCTCTTTTTTGACATTTGAAAATGCTGTGACAATTTACTGAATAGGACTTAATTTCATTGTCACTTCACTAAAAAGAGACAATGTTAAGGAAACAAAAGGCTACAATGGTAATAATGACAAGCTTCTTTTTGGAAATTATTTTTAAAATGTTCGCTACTAATTACACATATTCATGAGTTTTCTTTTTTTCATTTGGAGATGAAACCTAATAGAAAAAGATTATTCAAAAACAGAGCTGCAGAAGAACTGTGGAGGCAGATTAACTGGCACAGCGTTTGGTTATCCACAGCGCTCAGTGGGAAGAGAAAATAACATGATTTGAAGAGCCTCTATTATTCTGATTGATTTCTGAGATAATTTTTCATTTGCCGTACACTAAAATTATATATGATGCTCCAAATTAGAATCTATTATATTGGGTTTAGGTCTACATATTTGTGTGATTTAAAAAATGTATTTAACCCTTTGACTTCACAGCTTCAAAATGTGCTTCATTGGTCAGACTGTCCACATCACATCACCAAGATCGTCCTTTAGTGTTTTTTAATTAATATAAAGTAATCTAAGGACCATTATCCAGAAAGAAGATACAGAATTTAAAACAAATCTTGGAACAATCAATCAAGTGTTTTAATCATCATGTAAAGAAGGACTAAACCAAGATAATGAGTTAGAATGATTGTGTTAAATTGAGTATGAATATGGATCAGCACTTGGTCAACTACTAGGCATAACTGCATTATTTTAATTGTTTTAAAGTAGTAACAATTCATATTTGTCTTCACAGCAGTCCTATGCTCCTGCCCCGCCGCCCATGGCTCCGCCCAGCCCCGGCACCACAGGAGGAGGAGGTGGTGGAGGTCAAGGAGGAGGGTTAATGGAGCAGCTTAGTAAGACCAACCTGTACATCAGAGGCCTCCCGCCAGGCACCACAGATCAAGACCTCATCAAACTTTGCCAGCCGTGAGTTTTCCATGTATAGTATGATAGCATCAGACCGTGTTCATATCTCATATTTGATGTCACTAATTATTATTATTGAATCTGATCATTTTTTGTTTTACTGGTGTGATTAAACAACATATATATATATATATATATATATATATA
>JAVQKC010067752.1:0-18254 GCA_036025475.1 Philypnodon macrostomus
CCTATAGACTGAAAGAAGAATGCAGCTTTAGGGAATTTTCTAAATTTGGCAAAAACATTCTTCACAAACATCCAGACAAATCAAAAAAGTGATTAAGGTGCCAGTTGGTAATAGTTGTAGCAGACGTACGGGGCAGACGTATGGGGCCGTTTTCGCCGATATACACCTTGCTGTCGGGGACGACAGCACAGGCCTAGTTTGTATAATAAATTCCCATTCCCCAATATACATCTCAAAGCATAATATCTAAAGAAGGAACTTGACGTCAGCCCATTTGAAATAGGTAAAAATCCTCTATTAGACATTAGTCAGTTCATACAGGCATTCATCTTTTGCTCACCACTCAAAGAGGAAGTTATGGGTATGTAGCTTAAAGCAGCTTAGCACAAAAAGCTAAATCTTACCTTTTTAACTTTGATGCTATCCATGTTCAGGCAGTTTCAATATTGCTAATGTAACTGGAGAAAAAGGCAGGAGGCCTGCTGTAACAATGCAGTGCTGTAAAGGACACATGGTATAAATGTACATTTCCACATGTTTTCTGCTGATATTGCTACTGACAGCCTAATGACTGAAACACCAGCAGGTGTGTAGCAGGTAGGCTAACAAGCATAAAAAACCTTACCTATGCTTGAATACAGTCTTACTGCTACATTGCTCAGCGTCTGTGAAGAGCAATGTGGCATGTCACCTTTAGTTGAACGAATCAGCTCAGATGAAACGCAGACAGGCTAACTTCAAAGTCACAGGTCAGTACTGAAGGTAAAGGCTACAGTCGTCTACTCTCACTGGCCACTATATTAGGTAGACCATCCAATACTTGTGGCACTGCTGTAGCCACCAGCCTCATCTTTGCATTCAGAGATGGTCTAGTGCTGACCTCGATGTTACAATTGGACATCTAAGCTAATGTTGCCTTTATATTATGTGGTAGTCTCTAAAATGTGGCATCTACAAGGCATTTTGAATGTGAAAATCCTAGAAGATCAATGCTCTGCCTCACCCCTATGATCACAATCACATTTATTGGTGCTGCTGAATAAAACTGAATTATTGACTGTTTCCGTAGAATCACCAACGCTGTTGGGACACATTCAGACTAGATGATTTTCTCTTTGTCTTTCAGATGACAGGAGGATTGACTACATGCAGTGAAGACATGGTCCAGGTCATTTATGTTTCCTGTCACCACGGCAACGCTCACATGTCATCTGCTGAGAGCCGTGCACTGCCCTCTGTCAAAGGCACTATATGGATATGGTTATAGTGTGCACTTGCTAACAAGGTCAGTGGTTCAAACAGCATGTATTAACACTCATGCACTTCTCCCCAATGACCTACATAGCAACAGTCAAGTCAACACAGTATATTTGCCTCTTCTTATTTTGGTCGCCAGTGGTGACAATAATTTAACCTTCAATCTTCTACAACAACGAGATTCTCAATCCAATCCCTTTAATAGTATTGCCGCCATAAAAAGACTGGGCCAGTCCCACTGTATATCATGGGCTGTATAGTGGTGGTCCCAAGCCAACAGCTAAAGGTGTAGCCTATTTATGTTAGTTGGCATTTTATTACAAAGAGCAAAAATGGTATACAATGAGTTTAAGACTTGAGGAGAAACAGTATGGTCTTCTCATATTGCCTTTTAGTCAAATTGGCCATAAAAAAAATCTATTTATTATATGCTTTAAATGTCCGAACCTCAATCAGTTTATTCAGTGAAGCACTCCAGACCATTTATAGCCCATTTATTAGAAATGTTAAAGGGTAAAGTATACTTACTAATATTAGATTTTTTAAAAGTCAAATATTAAATTGCAAACCTTATTTCTTGGTGTAGGAGTCAGAGCATGAGTCAAAGTCTCACACATAACGTCAGCATAAGGATCAAGGACTTGTAAATCCTCACACAGATCACACAGATTATTTTTTATAGAAGGTGTTTACAGAGCTGAAACCAAATAATTTCTAGATTACTCAGCCATGTGTGTTTGCTGCCATCTAGTGAACACAAGACAAACTGCACAGATGGTCAAGCAAGGACACGGGCTGTCTAATATTCGCGTAAATACTGAATACTTTTACATTCTTTTAACTCTAATAATACATCAGCTGCACTGGCTTTGATACAACTGTGGATAAATCAGATAAAATAGGCATTCAATATATTACATTTTCGACTTTTATTTTCCATTGCACGGTACTCTTTATCTACAGAATTTCTAAATCTTTGTGGCAGCAGATAAAGTCATAAACATCCATGTGTTGCATAAAACTGTACAAGAAAATTGGCTACAATGAGAAAAATACTGCAACCCATAATTGTTGACTCCAGGACAGAAGATGATGGTATATGATAAATAGACAGGACTCCCTCTGGTGGTTGAAGTGTTAATATCCTTTCAGGTGGAAATACTGCATACAGTAGGTAGTGTGTGGAGAAAATAAATAAATACAGAAAACATTTGGATGAAAAAATATTTCAGGGATGACCTCTAGCTAAATCTAGCAACTTACCCTGAAATTGTTCAAATTGTATAGCATTAAGTAAAGAAGACACAAGTTCCACACATCCACACAGTAATCAATGAAATGAGAAGGCCAAAATATTACAGTCAGGAAACCGTAATAAAGGAAACACTGAAGCTGAACTATAACAACGTATGTGAACAACTAAAAACAGATGTGGAGGTCATCCTCGAATGCTAGTGCTGTAGAAGGTAAAGGGCAGGCAACATAGCAACATAAAAATACATTTATATTAAATTAAAAATAAACATTTTTACACTCAGACACACAAATGAGAACCTTTTGTGAAATAATGATTCTTTGTGGGACACAGCTGGCCAACCATTTGTCCTGTTGAACAGTGAAACATGTATTCCTACATACTGTTTTTTTTTTGTTGTCAACCCTAACGATACTGAGGACAAAGTTCTAAATGCTAACCTGATGTAAGCCTGGATATTGGCTTCAAAGATGAAAGCTGTAACACACACAAACAGATTCACTAGAAATATGAAAACGCAATGGAAAAGATAAAGCAACTCTTTGGCGTCAGAAAAAATATGGCCTCTCTCCTCTGGGGTTGTACTATCAACCACTATGTGTACTTTCCAGTTGGTCTTAGATTGTCAAACTATTTACTTATATACAAATAAAGGTCAAAAGCCTGGTAGACAGAGAAAAGGACACATCTGAGTGTGTCAGCAAAATGGAAATACAGTATAAAGTAAGCCGATTCTGACACCATGTCCTGCACCTCAGAGAAGAACTAACAGGCATTTTCTCATACAAAAACAACTGTCAGAAAAATATGTTTTAACTATATACGGTTTAAAGGAGTACACATGTGTCAGTATTATAATTCACTCAACAAACTGGCTATGTGTAATACATGGTCAGCATTTGTAAAGTAACACTTAAGAGGAGCTAAACTGGAAGCGTGTGACAGCGAAGAGTGAGGGAGACTATTTCATCATCGTCAGTAATAATGTAATGTAATGAGGATCTCCAGACAACAGCTGATGAGCAGCTCATAGATCAAGTAATGCCATGTCATTAAGTACTAAATCATGTATGCCTTTATATCCTTGCCCTCCATTTTTCCAGCCCTTTTCAAAAGGATAAATTAATTTGAACTGTTTGACACAAAAGCCACAAAATCTTCTTTTCAACAAATAAAATATTATCCACTTTCACAACAATATAAAAATAAGAGATTTTCTCAATAATACAGACAGAGCCAAAAACAGGTAACAAATAGAGGAATGGCAATAAAGTAGAAATGAACACACATACTCACACACACTGTCGGTAACATTATGATAATCTGTAAATAGAGAGAGTCTGGAGTGAGATGGTTTTTCAGGAGCACTTCCTGGTTGTACTTGCACGGTGACCTTTAGCCTTTTGCTCCATCTTCATTTGTACTCATCACTCAGAAGTGGATACAGCATTGCACATTTATTCAATTCATGTATATATAATGATGTATTCAGAATAGCTATTTTGTACATTTTTTCATCATTTATAGTCACTTAAATTATTAGTCTTTTTTTTTTTTATCTGTGTTCGTAGGTTGAATACTGGCCACAACAGGCTCGGAGTAGAGACAACAGTAAAGGACGTTTTGGCAAATGAGAATGAAGAATCTCCAGAAGCGTTGGCCCATTAGAGGGAGGTCTCTGTGGTGTGGCCCAGACGAAGAAAAAACAAAGACAAACACATAAAAAAAGACACCATTTGTCCCTCTGAGAGTGTCCTGCCCTGTGTGCCCCTCAGTTCCACCCTTAGACTGAGGTAAGTACAGTGTTCATCATTGTGCTCGGGATGAACATCCCAAAGGTTTCAGCGAAGGCCTGGACGATGAAGGGGGTAGATGGTGGACGAGGGTGACAGTCGTGTCCTCTGAGCACTGCTCCAGGACCATCCCACATCAGAACTGGTACCACTTTTTGTCTTTACACTTCAGCATCATCTGCAAAATAAAATCCACTGTGTACATACTGCCATAACTGCTTGTGTAATGACGAACAATTGTAAAGAACTTTTTATACCTCATGGGCATGTTTGGAAAAAGAATCTGCGCTGGCCATCATAGCAGCCGTCCTATCCTCCAGCTCTCCCAGTTTCTGTCCTCTTTCGTCCAGTGCTATTCGAGCTCGAGCCAGATCTCCAACTACACCAGAGGCTGCGCCCTTCATGCCCTCGATGCCACCGGGGCCGGGGATGTGCTGAGCCAGACTCCGGGATGCCTTGCCAGCTGCTAACTCGCCAACTGAGAAACAGATAAGAATCGGTGTGAATAGAAATGATAAAGACACAATAAAGACACAAGAGCTGGTAAAGTCAAAACCTACAAAGCTCTTCTCTGTCCAAAGACTGTGCTCCTCCCCCAAAAAGGCCTTTGAAGAACCCTCTGTTGGGAGCCTCTGGTGTCTCAACCGGCATAAACAGCTCGCCAAGCATCTCCTGGAACAGCAACACAGAACAAATCAAGAGTATGAAATAAAACAAGTGCTAAAAGAGAAAGACGCAGCTATAGAAGTGATTGAGTAACCTGTAAATTTTCACAGACTTCCTGGCTGTATGTGATTCTCTGGATCTCGGTGGGGGAGCACATGTACATGGCCTGGCCCAGGTTTGTGAAGCAGAAAGTCCGAGCTATCCGCATGTCGGTCAAAGGCAGGTAGTTTACATCCATGAGCGGTCTTAACCCAGGCAAACTGGAGGCAGAAAATATATTATTCAACTGTGAGTATGTATATTTGTACAGTAAGAAACCATGCAATGGTCAGCTGCTGAGGTCAGTGCCTCAACATAGAGGACAGAAAAGTCAAGTTAGCAAAATAGTGCCCCTTTAAACCTCAAATTCCCTCTAATCTCCAAAGACTGAGGACACTGTAAAGGCGTACACCTTTCCACACAAACACATGACAGCTGGTATTGTTGCTCTGTTAAACATCCATATGGAGGCCCGTTCTGCGTCTCTGTGCTCCAGGGAAGATTAATGATGATGAACGACAGACCCTTCCTCACAGAATGAAGATTAACCTGGGGAACGCTGTCAGGGAGTTTAATTTAGGATATGGGTGCTCCAACAGGGGGTGTGGTTTAAGTATAGGGTAAATGGGAGTCAAGAGCAGGTCACTGTGATGATGAGTGAAGTTTGTGCACATCTTCAAAGACAACAAGAAGTTTAGTACAGGAAATGATAATTAAATTATATTTACTCATTTCAAGGGCAATACAAAAGTGAAGGTGATATTGTACAGGAAGCAGTCGCAGACCATCTTTAATCATCAGCCACTTGAATGTGTATAAGGTACACACTTTCACCCATTCCAGCAATTACAAATCTAACATACACATATTGAGATGGTATAGTAGGCATTAATTAGACTTGGTGTATTACCTGAGGGTCATAATATGTCCGTTGGCACAGAAACACGCCACACACGCTCCCTGACTCATCTGAACCACATCAGCTCGGAGGAGGAACGATGTCTCTGTGATACTATGTTTGTAGATGCACGTCTGAGAGGGTAAGGCGATGACTTTGGCCTGTTTCTCTGAACACACTACTGCATACTGGCTCTCGTTGAGATCCTGGGACGTGGAGGGGGACACAGAGACGGGGCGGCGCTTGCGGACTCTTTCTTCACCATCTGTTGTAATGTTGGGTTCATACCAAGGCTCATAGGCAGGAGGCAACTGGGAACCTGAAGAGTCCAAAAACGACATCCGCAATACGCTGCCTTTCAGACGAACTAACATGCCTGAGGACATAGAGACACTTAAATTACTAAACTTCAACTTCAAACAACTTCATCTTTCCCAAAAAAAGGCAGTTCAGTTTGCAGTTCTCTGGTCACACTAGTTCTACAAACATACATACTACTCAGTGTTATACATATACCAGTCACAAAAAATAGATAACAAGATATCTGATTTCTGGGTGAAATTTGAGGATAATGGATAATGTTCATGCCACAGTGATATTACATGACTTAACTAGAAAGCACTGGAAGAGTGCAGACCTCCGCCAAGGTAGCTAATTTCCCCTATATGCACTCCTAAAACCTGTTGCAAGCAAAGTTGCAGGACTGCAGCTGTTTCCAAGCTTTTCAACTTCTTGCCAGATGACATTGTTTTATTAGGTTACTACTGCTGTTTCTGTGGTTTCTGAAAAGTAGTCTCTGGCGCCATCTCTTGGTAGAGAGGCTCTCCCACAAGAGAGGCTCATCAGAGCCAATGATCCATTCTTTGAAAAATTCTTACATCCAAACCCTGATCCGGATCAGTCCCACATTTCTCAGCGTCCCTGAAAATTTCATCCAAATCCGTTCAGTAGTTTTTGCGTAAAGTTGCCAAACACGCACGCTACTGAAAACAGTACTAAAGGGTAGAACCAGGTGTAATTTACAGGTTATACAGCTTTTTGTGACCAGTATGCGTGTGTGATGTATTTAATATGTATGACACTACTCTAGCAATTATTATAGCAAGTAACTGTAAACTTCAAATGTTCCCACGCACCTGCGGGTGATATAATAACTGGCTGCAGTTGCCGTTGCTCTCCAGCAGGTGGCATCGTGATTGCTAAAGACAGAACTGTTCCCAGAGAAGTGCCCACATACAAACACGGGGTCAGGATGAGGTCTCCTTTCCGAGCGTAGGTGTCGCAGAAGCTGAAGGAGGAGATGGCCTCTTTGGCCTCCTTGTCAATGCTGGTGACGCTGGAGGAGCGGGAGCGACTGAAGGAGTTGTCACGGTCTAAAGGGTTGGCACCCCGTGGCGGGCATACAGACAGGAGGACAGTGAGGAGAAACACAGAGAGGTAAAGCACCTGCAAACTACTGACCACTCTAAAATATACAAGACCAACGAGGACACAATCAAAATACAGTTACTGTTTATGTTAGACAAACAGTTTAGTACATTGCCTTGATGTTATGTAGCTTATATATGTCAGATAACAGACAGAGGTTTGGAAAATAAAGAATTATGAACCTTCTGATCAACAACACTATCTCTTATAACAACAATGAATCCTGCGGACATAGTTGCCCCACATCAAAAACATTATGCACAGGGGGCACACCACTGACAAAACTATATGTTGTGCTTGTAACGAAACAAACAACTGAGGGTATCAGGAAGTTGACTATCCTTAAGGCACTGGAGTAAACATCCTACAGCCCATGTGAAGATAATGTCATTAAAAGACAATGAAAGAATCCAGTCAGCCAGAAAAATGATGCGAAAACACAGAATAGAAAAGTGGAAGCTTCAGCAAAAAGCTTTACAGTGAGATGAAGTGCTTACTTTTGCTAGCACCACTGACCTCTGCTCAGGCCCCCACCTAAAAAGTGGGGGTCAGTCTTTTAAGAACGGTAAAATTATATTTTAATACATTTTATAGAAATAGATCAGTGCTACCGGTGTCTCATGCAAACTCAAGATAATTGCTGCTTGCCAATTTTGAGGCTAAAAACCAGATCAAACTGGACCAATGGAATGAGGTGGAGCCCAGTCGGTGATTAAATAAAATACTGGAGACAGTTTTTAGAGACACGAAGTCAAGGCTTACCCAAGTCTGGCTTTAGCTCAGTAGGCAAGCTTAATTTCCGTGACATCTTTGCTGGAAGAAAGAGAACATCCCTCTTTACAAACACACATCAAGCTATCACATGATGCCATGCAAAGCTAGCAGTTCGCTAGCATAGGTCTCAAAGAGCGCGGGCCATTAAACAAATCAACAGACAATACCTGACAACAGTGGACGACTGTCACAGAGACATGCAGGACCAGACAATACAAAGAACACCTCAGGACAATGTCAAAGAGAAGTCTGCTACAGACGTGTCAAAACTACACAGCCATCAGACCCATGCCACATGCACCAAGACTGAGAAAAGAAAATATTCAACAGTTGATGGAGGAGAGAGTAGATGAGTCAGAGGTATACAGCATATAAACCACGATCATTCCACTTCCCAATGCCATACACATATCTTCATATAAGGCAAAATGCACAGGTTGAAATGTATTTAGCTGCACATATTGTATTCAGTTTTAAATACTGTTTACTTTCTATTTTATTATGAAATCACAGAGGTTTATCAACGAGGTGGGCAGTGATTGTATGTCTTTTCACTGACTTATGTCAGACATGTTGGTGTGAGTCTTTAAAGTTGATTTATTGGCACTGTCCTGGCTAAACTCAAATACTCACAAATAATGTCACCACTAATACAAACAGTTATACCATTTAATTATTAACAGCTGAATATTATAAAAAGCAATACTTTTAAATTGAGAACCATGTAAATAGACACCCAGGTTTGCGCTTAAGTCATCAAGATATATAATGGGACGCAATGCTCCAAAACAACTTACCTGCTTTCATTTTTTATAACAGAGGCTCATTTTATGGTGATAAAACAGTATCTATGGCCAAAAGCAATCTACAGGTTTAAGGAATGATAGTCGAATTATGTGTTTGAGTTTTTGTAACAATACATTATTTATTAGGAACAATCTGTAGGAAGATACATAGTTTATTTTTACTTGATTTAATATATACGATGCAATATAATTATTTAGAGATTATTAATGTTATTCCAATACAAAATATGTAAGTAAATGTCTATTCTTCACAGTAGACAGGGTAATCATGTATCTGAAGCTGTTGGTTGAAGGGAAGGGTAAGGTAAAACACAGAGGGACATTAACAGTCGTGCTACATACATGTGCATTCTATTAAGCATTGTCCCATCCAACCTCTGGGTTAGCCTGAGCTTGGGTCATGTTCAAAATAGAGACTAACCCAGAGGAGTGACTGGGAACTAAGGCTTTGACAAGACCTATTTCCAGAAAAGCTGACATCTCCATAACATAATGTACTATAGTATGTGTGAAATGGGCATCTGCCCACTGAGAAGTCAGTTCTAAAGCAGACTGGACATTGGCTGAGGTCACTGACCAGTTTACTATAGAACTGACACTTGTGTTTAGAAATGTCAAACCTTTCTCAAACATAGGTTTGTATTTGTCTCTATTTACTCCTACAGTCTTTAACACATATGACAGACACAGGAGAAAAAGGGGCACACTCTGGACCACGTTCATCTGGACTTAAGTCTGGACTAATCTTACCTCCTCTACCACCTCCATTGTAGAATTGTTGTAGATTGCTGTTTGACGTCAACACTTTAGGAGTGTAGAAGGAAAGGTAAAGTACAATCAATGTTTGATTAAAAACAGCCTTTGCCCTTATATGTCTGCATTGTGCTAAACATCTGATCAAATAATCCACTGGACATCCATATCTCCAAAGTACAGACTAAAAGAGAGCACTTAGCGTGGGGTTAAATAACGTGCTAAGTGCAAAAGAAGGCACCTTATCTCTGTCCTATGAATAATGCAGAGCAGACAGACGCACCAGGCCACAGTCTGGAGGGGACAGGCTTCATACCTGGGAGCAGCAGCCTAACTCCAGACCAGAAATATGTTTCTATAAAACCTTCTTATTTTCAGTGAGCTAATGTCAAGTTGGCCCCAATGAGATGGATCTGGGCTGTTTTGTTTTAACCACCTTCAGCTGAGAAACTGTTGTGGAGCACAAGATGGTTGAGGCAGACTCTTGCCTGGGAGAGCGTTTGTCTACCACACTGATTTAGGATCACATATTGGGTGTGTTTACAGCCTTTAAGCCAGCTTTTATAGATAATGAAAATGGGCTACACTTATTCCTGTCTACTGAACTGTTAAAGCTTATGTGGCTTACAGGATACATTATCAAAAAGTAAGGTATTCAATTCTAGTGGTGACATTCAGAAAGGTGACAAAAACAAATGAAACTGCCTTGACAAAGCCTCCTTCAGTTTGATGAGCGCATTGAAACTAGAGGCCTTTTTGTAAAGAATCTCTTTCCATTTTAATATATTATGTCTTCTATGCAGTACGATGTCTTTTTGATGACGAGCTTGTCTGTCAAGTCAACACAAATAATGCTATGATCTTGTTTCGTTGCAGGAGCTGGAGGACATTACCTGAAGTGGGAGATTTGCAGCGGTCCTCTGATGTGGCCGAACCCTCATTAATATCACACAGTCCTGCAAAACAGGACAAAACATGAATTGGAATAACAATAATAGACTACTGTGGGTCTTACATGATACAGAAAATGAATATCATGATATCAAGATGACTACAGTGGTGTTTGTTACACTCATTCTCATTGATGCATCTCAATTTAAAAGGCACAAAGCCAGGCAGACGGCAGCCTCTATTGCCAAAGTGGTGGAGCTAAACAGGTGATTACTGCTCAACCTCGCCAAGCAATGACAGGTGCCAGCCCACTGAACACCTGTCACAGACACCAGAGGTACCAGCCTGTTTATAATATTAAAACACTATATATGAATGATGTATATGCATGGTACTAAAGCATTAAGAGCATAAGTCATATTCATCGTCTTCCTTTTTGTATGAGTGTCACATCGTCATGACACTGCAGCATAATCTTCTGAAGCTGCACTGCAGGCATCGAACACTTGGTGGCAGCGTAGCCATTTTTAAGATACTACCAAACTACCAAGCATTTTTTTTTTTTTACTGTCAAACTAAGGTGCACAGTAACTAAAAAAGATACATAAGGGGGTGAATGTGGAAAACATATATGTATGTATCTTGATTGCAAATTTGCCCAAAGAATGTGGCTCAAATACTATAGGCTATATACGGTAATATGTGTAAAAATGATATCAAAACAAAATGGCTGTGAACTTACATTTGTCTTGCTTTGGGAGAATGGACTGTAGTGGGAGCTTATATCGTCTGATACCATACCATTTTAATAGCCATTGAGAATAAAATGAACCAGTATTCCACAACATGCGACAATGTGCTGTTCAAGAGCATAGTGTCCCCCTATGTGAAGACAGCCCACACCTTGTTTACAGGGGATTTCATGTGATAGACTAGATAGATAATACAGGATACAATGTGAGCTAATATAATGGTATGAGTTGGTGGAGGCAGTGACAGCTCCCAAAATACCTCCAGAGGGCTGCCTTGTCTTCCGAGGCGAGCGCAGCTGTCTCTGGTAGGGGTCATTAGAGCCATAAAGCTCCACCGTCCCCAGGTTTAACACTACTGTCTTCTGGATGTAGTCCACCACCGCCAGACCGTTACTGTTGCCAAAAACCACACTGCGGAGGGAAGGATGGGGTCAAAAAGTGAAGAGAAGGAAAGCCAGCCATTCTAATTAAAAGAACAGACTTTGTAAAATGTTAGCAAAAATATACATTTCATTAGACTTGCTGTCTCTTTGACATGCATTATTCTGTAGATGTAACCTAACCTTACCTAACTGTATCTTATACCAATCAGGCATAACATTATGACCACCATGTTTTATGTTTTCTCTGTGACACCGGTTAGTGGGTAGAATATATTAGGCATTAAGGGAAAAGTGCATCAGATGTAGAACATATAAGCCAGCATAAGAAATTGATTGATCACAGTGTCTGCATTGGTCAGTAGTATCCATCAACAAACTGCTGAAGAAGTTAATGCTGGCTCTGATATGGTCATTGTTAGGCTGCATTTTAGGCTAGTGGCCACAGCACACAAAGGATGTAGTTCGTGCAAAATCATTATGTACTTACAGGCCATTGGAGGAATTAAGAGCCAGGGTTGTGATCTGTTGAGGAGGCTCTCCGCTCACCCACACTAACTGAACCACTAGATCTACCTGGTAACCTGGAGACTGCTTCAGAGGGGCGTTGCGAACTCTAGAGACCAGACGAGAGGAGGAGAAAATATAAAAGAAATGAAAGACACAAACAAGAAAACTGTATCAAAGCCAAGAGGCACAGCTGCTGATGTGAAGGAGTTGGAATTCAAGGGTTTGGGGAGCGGGGCGCCTGTGTCTGAGAATGCTTCAGGCGATGAGTAACTCTGTGGAAGTGTGCTTGAGGCTAAAGTCGGGCCTCTTGTGTGTGTAGTGAAGTGAAGTGCTACTGGCGCCTGTCTGAGCTGGTGTGTGTGTGTGTTTGGTAGTGTTGTAGAGCTTGAGCCCAGTCTTAAGTCTTAAGACCATATATTTTAGTGTAGTCTTGATTAATGTGATTTGGTTTAACTTAAAATGGCACTTGGTTGTATCTCAGTGTAGATGTGGCTTTGTGACTTAAACTAGTGTTGATCTGTCTTGGTCTCGGTCTTGACTCGGGTCTAGGTTCCTTGTGATCACAGACTGGTGTTGTGTGTTTGTTGTGTGCGTCTGTGTGATTCATACTTGAGACAGGGAATGTTGCCTCCGTCTGAGTTGTTGCTGCTGGTGGAGGGGTGTGAGGGAGGCCCGCTGGTCTGAGGAGAGGCACCGGGCGTAGGATGTCCCGATGTCTGCTCGCCCCCACCACCGTCAGGAGAGTCACCGTCATTCAGCTCGTACTGCATCCGCACCTCCAGTAACTACAGACACACATGGGGAATATGGCACATAATTAACAATACAAGTCCTGATTTTTTTATTCTTTATTTACAATGGCGACCTGGCCACATTCATTCCTAGGCAATGTGGGTGAAGTGTCTTGCCCAGGGACACAACGACAGCGTGTGCTTGGACGGGGACTCGTACCACCGACCCTCTGGTTGAAGGGTGAGCGCCTACCCACTGCACCACTGCCAAACACTTGATTTGGTTTAGGACTGGTTTAGCTTAGCCTTGGTTCAGTTCCGATTTAGTCCTGGTAAAAATACCATTAGTTTGTATATAGTTATGTTGTCAGCCCTAATATGGGCAGGGTAGACATGCAATGCAGAAACTTAAGGGTTGAAATGTGAGCAAAGTTCCTTCAATTTGCCATATCTTTTTAAAAGCACATTAGCTCACCAGAAACTATTGAATCTACTCTACTCTTTTGACAATGAAATGCTTAGTAATTGCATCCATCCAGTTGTTGCCATTGATTGCCAATAGCTTCTTCAGCGTGGTTGTTACTTTGATATTTACTCACATCTAATGAGGACATAATGTCAACCTAAAACACATCTATCAGCCACGGTGCATCTTCCATCTCATTTTAACAATGATGTTCTTGTTGTAGTTGTTCAGGGTTATCCAAAGTATTACATTACTGTCAATCAGAAATGTTAGTACTTCTGTAACAGTTAAATATACACTGATATACCACTGACCGGTGAAGTCACTAACAGATTACCCTTCAGTATTGTACAGTGTTAGTGTGTGGTAAGGTAAGTAAGTTAGTCAGTATCCGAGTGAGTTTGACAATTTGGGATGGATACTGGGTCATAAAATCTCTAAACTGCAACAAAATTGGTCCATTGAAGGAACAGTGGTGAACCAGTGACAGACGATCAGTGTGGGGCATGGTTCTGACAGTAAAAATGGTATACAGGTTGAATATAGGGTTGCAATAGAGAGACACACAATAGTAGGTGGTTATAATGTTTTGCCTGATCGCTAATACCACCCCAGTAAAATGGCACAACTGTGAATGATATCAGCATAAATTTACACATTCACTTTGATGATCGAGATGTCTCTAATGTGCTTGTGTGTGTAGGCAGATTGAGTGTCACAGAGGTCCTGCAGAACTGAAATATTGCATTTCTTCTAAGTCCACCTTCGGGCTACTTCTGTATAACCTCCACCTTAACACGACCACTCACACACTCTCTTGCACACAATGCTCATCTGTTTTGCATTCTGTCAGTGTGATTAGCCCAGGCTAACACCTCGAAACTCAAGTGCTTTTTCTTCTTCCTTCTTTTGGTGAGGTTAGAGAGGTGTTTGACCTTGTGAGAATGAACTCTGTTCAACTAATTACAGCCCACATCCACCTAATATCCCTGATCTGTATCCTGGTCTGTCTCACACACACACACATACACACACACACACATTGGTCTGTGTCTGCCACAAGTTGAATTATATCTGTTATCTGATTTTGTTGTTTATTCATTTATTCATTCATTCATCTTCTGCATGACTCCAACTGGAGCCTAACCAAGTAGCTATGGGCGTAAGGTGGGGTACAAACAGATGGAAATGGTGGGTTAGTTGCAGAGGTAAATGATATCATTAAGCAAGCTTATCAGCGATGAACAGCATGCAAAATGGGTCACTGGATGTTAACACCTAAATGTAGCTCTAGAATGCGAAATACATATTGTTTGTATAACTCTCTGTAGCAATATTACCCAAGGAGTCAGTTTAGACAAACTGCTATATTATACAAACAACATATAAAAGTACCTATGCATTGTCTTTCTCTATAATGCAAGCTGATTTAGAAGTGGTCTAAAGTAGTGTCTGCTTGTCAGATATCCATACAGTCTTTGGCTGAAAAAGCTGATGCTGTTTGGAAGAGCTTTTCTGACCAACAGTGAAGGACATCTCAAGGGCACTAGTTCAAAAAGATTTAATTTCATCAACAGATTTGTAAGGACAAACATTTCACATAACACCCACATGCATTGATTGACAAGACCTGTGGACGTCAAGTCATGCCAGGATTCAAAATGAAAAAAACAACCATTTGCTGCTCATTATCAGTTTACATAACTTGCTTTAGAATATGCATATATTATATGTGAGAAGAATGCACCCAAACAGACAAAACCTCTTTATGCCATTACACAGTGACTCTACTTACAGTGCTATACAATATCTATGGAGGCAGACTGTTCACTGCTCCGTCTGTTGGCATGACAACCATACTGCTTTTGACGAGGCAGATCTCTGAGTGCATGTGCGTGTTTGCTGTATGTGTGAAACCGTAAAGATAATGCGGTCATTCGTTTCCCTATAGTGTATTGTTGATAGCATGCTTTACGACAGTGGGAAAGAGCAGCAAAGAACATACAATGAAGCAGAGGTAAGCATCTCCTGCATCATTTTGTCAGTATTTTGCTTCAGCGCCACATTTTGCTGGTAAACAAAGCCTTGGACATTAGAATATTTTAAGTACATAGCAAAATTAGACCCACGCTGTCGTCCCTGACAGCAAGGTGTATATCGGTGAAACAGCCCCATATGTCTTCCACAACTGCTATGGCACCAACGGGCACCTTAATCAGACATTGTGTGATTTCTTGAGTTTTTCTATTGTTAATGAGCAATTAAGAGACCCCGGGCCTAATCGGGCAAAGTATGTGCAAGTTAGAGGCTGTCAAATATATCTGACCTCCCAAATTCAATCCAAAATGGCCAACTTCCTGTTTGTTGTAGGGTGGGGGTCATAATAATATTTTATGTTGGGTACACTGTGGAGAATCACTGTACCAAGATTCATTGTTCTCTGCCAAAGTAAGTGGTATAGGGGGTATAGGGGTCAAAAACATGGGGGCGCTATAGAGGCATTCTTTATTTGACCTCTGTAATTTGCCTATGTACATTAAATATATATCCGGATCACTGTGTCAAAATTCATGGGATTTTGTTTATGATCATCAGGATTAATGGCTTAATTAAAGTGCTCCAGGGCTTCGCCGATATAAATACCCCGTGATATACAATTAAGATCCACAAACCTAATCTCTAAATCACTGATCAAATTAAGATGTGAGAAATCTACACCAATTGAAGTGTGGTCACATGACTGAATTTACCATCACTTTGCAACTGATAAAAAATAAAGTAGGATTCAGTATTTAGATTCAAATTCAGTGTGGTCAATAATCCCATACCTGGACCACTTCAGTAGTGACCTCCAGTTTACTGAAGCGGTAGAGGATCAGATTAGCTGACACTCCGGCCACACACAGCATGCGGCTCTCCGGACACCAGGCTATGATCTGAATGGCAAATGGGTCTTCATCCGACACCTCCGTACTACCCTTCTCCTCCTTTGACCGGTTTCTGTCAAACACCTTGGCTGTTTTGAGCTTGTAGAGCACCTGGAGCATTACTGGAAAGAATAAAGAAAAATAAATCATCAATCATATTTTCATTCCCAAAGTTTTATCACCTAGGCTTTGTGCTCTGAGAATGTATGTTGTGACTTTGTAAAGATTGTGAATTATTGAAGAAACTGCAATGCTTCTATGAAAGTCAGTGTAAAATAAAAACATTGGGTTCAGAAAGTATAAACAAAGACTTAAGCAAACTCACTTGCAGAGGCATCCCAAAACTTCACAGTTCCATCAGCGTGTCTGTGAGAGCAAAGCATTATTCAACTTTTTACACTTTTTGCCTCATCTTGGAATCTCAATGTGAATGAACCTAAATCCTTCAACCAATTGAAATTACAAGGTCACATAATCCAGAATCTAGACAGAAAATACATTCAAAATGACATTAGGGCGGTTTGTTAGTTCATGTGTTTCTGTACAATGATCAAGCATAACATTATGACCACAGTCTACTATTTTTTTGGTTGTCCTTTTGCAGCCCCATACAGAACAAACTGAAAAACACTGTGTATTCTGACACCTTTCAATGAGAACCATTAGCTTCATTGTCACTACGGTAGTCCCTTCTGTGCCAACAACTGTTCCTTCTTTGGACAATCTTGATAGACAACAGCAGATCGTGAACACCCCACAAGAGCTGCAGTTCTGGAGATGCTGGGAGTCTAGCAATCACAATCTGTCCCTTGTCAAACACACTCAGATCCTTTCACTTTCACCTGCCTTTATCACATCAACTGTGGGGACAAAATGCTCATGTCCTGCCTAATATACCCCACCGACTAACAGGTGCCATGTCAAAGAGATAATCTGTTATTCATATGACCTGTCAGGGGTCATAATGTTATGCCTGATTAGTGTCTTTTGCACAGCTGCTAATCATAACCTAAACATAAGATAATATAACACCAAAAGAGCAATTATGGCATTTCTTTCTTGACGTATTGAAACGGTTTGGCCAACAGCTTCAGAACATGGCCTCAAACTTTACCAAAATAAAAGTGTGTTTACTTTTACAGTGGAGTGTTTATATGTTGCCACTTGAGTGGTAAGTGTGTTGGGAAAGCTATATTTTGCAGGCTGCTGTGTGGCACGCTCTTGGTCGGAGCAGGAGGAGGAGGAGGGACCTGGGTGGAATAGTAATACAGCAGCAGAGAATGCCTCCCGCTGCCAAAGCCATGCCTCAATGTCACACTACAGTGTGTGTGTTCTGTTACAACCGCCCCTTCTACCCCTTGTTGACAGCTTAGCACTGAATAATAAACATCAAACCGGTGGCAAAGTGCACATGATTAGAATGCATTAGCGGATCATCCACAGTTGGGTTGCCCAAAGTATAATATATATCGTGATATGGGCAAACACAATATCAATATCGCAAGAAAATAAAGAAATTGAATGAAGAATGAAATTAGCATGTTCTTACCCTGTGATGATGATCTCTGGGTAGCTTTGTGTGCCTTGACCCCAGTTTCCACCACTAATAGGCCATTCCTAGAGAGGCAGCACATATGATAATTTAGTCTTATCCTGCGTTCACACCAGGCACGACAGACGCGAAAATTTCGCGTCTGTCACGTCTATTTGGTCGCTTGACATTTTGAAACAACTCTCGCGAAATTCGCTTCTTTCGGGCCGCATGACAGCTGTCAAAATGCCAGTGTGATGAGCTGCGGTTGGGTGTAAATGTGAGGCACGGTGGGGCTATAGCATACTCTAGTGGTGCTTTAGCCGATAGCACCAGTGTTTGTAAAATGACAATCTAGATCTAAACCTCAGTTTATAATAAAGCTCAGACCCTCCTC
>JAVQKC010067760.1:0-45128 GCA_036025475.1 Philypnodon macrostomus
TTGGTTGGGGAGCTTTGTGTTTCTCTGTGTGTGCGGAACGATAGAGAGAGAGAGAGAGAGAGAGAGAGAGAGAGAGAGAGAGAGAGAGAGAGAGAGAGAGAGAGAGAGAGGAAGGGTGAAGAGGTTATTGTTGTATGGTTCTGCCTTTCAGCATTGTTTTTTTTTAGTAATTAGCTGAAATAGAGCTGCACAATATATTGCAATAATAATGATCTTGAGATTGTAGGAAGTGCAATAACTGCATCACAAGGAACTAAATCTAATTCTAATGAACCAACACCTTTCAATCAACTTATGTTATGACCAAACACAAAACTTGAATAAAAGATTCAGTCCTGATTCAACAGTAATGTAATATAGTTTCAGACCTGCTTTAGTATATTTTCATAAATATAAACTGTGAGTGACCTTTTACCATGGCTATCATAGTATACATCAATATTCAACATACCCAGTTATTGCATATTGCATGTTTTCGTAATATTTTGCAGCCCTAGTGTGATTGTCAAATATTTATTGTGATCATATTTTGTTAGCGAATGTGTTAATGTATAAATCCAACGCTTTAATACTCACTGGCCCAGGTGTGAATAAACAATTTCACAACTTTTAACATTCATTCATTCATTCATTTATTCATTTCTGTTTAATGTTGATAGCCCAGTAATCACAGGTTTTTAAAACACACCAGATCTTATGTACGCAATTTAGTTTGTACTTTTTATTTGATAGGCCTTTAGAATAAAATCAAGCTGAGACCATTTATGTGAAAGGTGTATTTTATTGTTGTGAGAGAATCCTCCAGAGACATGATCTGTATTTCATCTTCATATAGGCTGTATTAAATAATTCTATCTTTGCCAGCCCTCCAGCTCAATTAAAAACTACAGGATTTTACAATGCTGACATACTGAGTTGATTATTTAGGGGCAGTATTCAAAACAGAATGAATTGGTTTTCCTTGAAGAGAATCCAACAAACAAAAAATCCCCAGATTTTTTTAACCTGCTTCATCTCTCTGGGTAAAAGGATGGTTCATGACTTTACCAGTTTTTTGTTTTATGTTGAGTGTCCCAGTAATCACAGATATGGTTTTGTCAGCCAAACCACGGGCATCGAGAGTTGATTATTTAAAGGTGGTAATTTGTTGATGTCAGAAACAAATTGAATGAGTTTTTCTTGAAGAGAATCCCCCAGAGACTTGATGTGCTTATTCTGCATTGCCTGCTGCTGGTGCTTGCTCCTCTGATGAATGGACTGGTGAGACGATGAGATTGGGCTGAAAGCTCTTGACTTGACCAGACTGGAAGTGAAGGTAGAGTGAGAAAAAGTGGGCGGTCATTAGGAAGACAGATAGCAGGATGTATGAAGAGGTCCTCCCAGACCCCTCAGTCTTGGCTGTCACACTCAATGGCATTCATGTCAAGTGTTACACATTATGAGCTATGTTGCACATTACTCTGCCTCATTTCCTAGCAAGTTTTTTTTTTTTTTTACTGATTGCAGACATGATCCAATCATTTCTACACTCCACTCATTTTATAATATTTCTTTATTCAAGCAAAGTCTCCCTTACATACATTAAGACATTGCATGGTGTGCTTGCAGTGATTTTGCTTAATGCTTAATGGAAATGTTGTTTGGTGACTTTGATACATAGAAAACCACAGATATCAAATACAGAGAATTTAAAGGCGTGCTTTTGTTATATTATAACAACAGCCTATAATCTCAGCCCACCCACCTTTCTAACCAGAACTGAAGAAGTCTGCTGGACTGGCAGATGAAAGCTTTTCAACATCATCATTCAACATTCATCAAAACCTTGTCCAGATGCCCTTTTCAACCTTCAGAATGTTGTTATATTATAGTTATACATCATTTCTCTGTCAAGCAAAACTTGAACCTAGTAGATGCAGCCATTTTGGTTCCATCTATATCTTTTGACAAGAGTGGACAAACTGAGCACTGCTGGAGAAGAACCTCAACTGTGGTTCTGATTGAGCATCTGTTTTTTTCTTTTTAACTGAACATTTTGTAAGTACTGCAAAAGTTAGTTGTATCCTCCCAGATCCCAACACATTGTATCAAGTGTAATTTGCTACTGATAACACTGCCAAAAATTATTACTCAAATCTTAAAATGTAGGGACAGAGTTTCGTTATTATTATTATACTGTAGTAAAATTAAAGAACATGTAACACTGTAACTTCTCTGTCTAGTGCGAGCTGCGTGCTTGACTGGCCTCAGTGTTGTAACATAAATCCTCTTCCTCCTTTTGGTTTAGCACCATCCCACTCTGTCTTATTCAGTCCAGATGTGTCTGTACCGTGAGTAGCTCGAGGAGAACTTGGCGATGCTGGTGTCCCTCCGGGGTATACTATGTCCTCTGAGGCGTGTACACAAGGCTAATGCACTGACAGTCTGCTGTACCTGTCCGAATAGCTGCCCTTTCACATTCTGTCTGTCTGTCTATCTTTGCAAGTTTCTGTATGCAGTAGCTATATGTCTCAGGCTTATGCAGGTTGTGATGAAGCCTTGCCTTAGATAGTGAGCATGGATGAAATTTATAATAAACATGACTGTAATTTCAACCAGGCACTGCTGAAGTAAAGTGACATGTTCTTTGCCTGCAAGTAACCCCCACAGCCTCAGCACCTCGGAGCATAATGGCATGGTGACTGACAGCTCAAATTCAAAATGGCGGGTGCATCTTCGCTCTGATCTTGATGGATTCTTTCCCTCTAAAGAGAACCTTGAGACTTCTTCCCAACAGCATAATCACACTGCACACATTCGTTAGAAAGAACATTTGTTGGAGGCCCTGTGACAAGTAGGTGTCAGCTTTTTGCTCCACCGCACATTTTCTACCATTTATATTTCATGGGCACACTACGCTTCTTAGATAGTGTGTTTGTTATGCACCTTCTATTGGAAACAGTAGAAAATAATTAGCATTGGAGGATCACGCTGAACGTGAGCGTGAAAGGTCGTCTGTGTATGTCTCTAGGTCAGACCTGTGATCAATTGTGCATTGTTTTCTCTGAGTTGTTGGGCTGCTAAGAACAAAGGCAGAAGAAGATCAGTGGAGGAATATATGGGCATATCTTGTGTGGTCTTTAATATCAGGTAGGGCCCCATGTAGAGGTGGGTCAGTCATATCTGGCATGTCATCAATGAAGCTGAGTCTTTTAAACTCCCCAAATCCTCCCCTGGGGAGCTCCAGCAGATATTTCAAGTGTAAGAAGTCACATAGAAAAAAAACATTTGCTAAAAGGAGACTGAATGACTATAAATATACAATATATTTGGTATAAATAAACCAAAAACCTAGGTCATAGAAACCTAGACATCCATAGATTGGTATATGGTGCAAATCAATTGTTTGTGTTTGTATGTTTTTAAGACTTCCAAACAGCAATGTCTGCACACCAGTCTGCATGTCCTTCCTGTGTTACCATGGGGTCTCTCTGGGTACTCCTGCTTCCTCCTACTGTGCAATGCATGAATATGAGTCTGGCTATGTTTCTATGTCAGCCCTGCGACTAACTGACCATTGTCCAGGGTATCTCACCTAAGGCCCCTAGCTGCCCCATCATCCTAATGTGAATAAGTAGCATTAAATAATTGAATGTATTACACTAAGCCCCAGTATTACAGTAGTGTCTTACAGTATTATGATTGACTGACTGTCTTAATAACTCATTTAAAGGAACAATAGAAGTCATGTATGTGAATAGACCATGTTGTTGTTCAGTGAGCACCACTCAAGCTTAATAAACTCGAACTTGAAATCATACCACCCATCTGACGGTCTAGGTCAGGGGTGTCCAAACTATGGCCCGGGGGCCAAATGCGACCTGCAGAACAATTTTTTGTGGCCCTCAAGCTTACCTCTCAATTGGCCCAAAAAGTCTTTTTACTGCCTGTGACTTTACATAATCCAGCTAAAATACAGCATTCAATGTGTAACAAGATATCCTTCCACTTTTCTCTGTGGATATTATATAGAGGGACACTAAGTAAAAAAAAAAACTGCCCGAAGTTATGTGTCCAGAAAACAGATACAACCGAAGAGGACTTTTGGTGAAGCAAAATCGGTCTCACCTCAGAGAGTGGCCCTCCTTGGTATTCATTTTTGGCAATGTGGCCCTCAGTGAGAAAAGTTTGGACACCCCTGGTCTAGGCACCACATGTTCACAACAAGGACCATGGGTCTAAATTACTGACGGCAAAACAAAAAGTTGTTTCGATTCTCTGGCGGCTCCGATGGCCCTCTGCTACGAAGAAGTCTAAAGTCTAGAATCATAAATAATGTATCCGCCTTATATCCTCCTCCTCCTGGTCCTCCTCTGATTAGGCTTTACAAATGTGGCTCTCTTCCCTTGGCTTCTCCTGCCATGGAAGAGTGTGTGAAAAGATGATGTTGTGGCATTGAGCCATGTGCCAAAAAAAACATGAATGAGACCCTCACAACCAAAGACACTGGACCCAGGGCCCACACAGTTTTAGAAAATACAAAGGTCCAAAGAGAGTTTTTAGGGTGACTGACCATTATGAGAAATATGCAGACTCAAGTTTAATCTAGATTTTGACCTGGTTGGGACCTGGATTAGTCCGTTAAATCAGCTAAATTAATTTAAATGGTTTGCTTTGTGAGTTTGATTGAACTCTTTTTATATTTAAGTAATTTGATGTAAAATATATTAATTCAAACTGTATATTGAAAGCAGTTACGTACCTATCTTTCCGTGTTCCTTAACCTCTATGCTCTGCCTTTTGGATCAGCAAAATTTGAAAGCGCATTTTATTACTGCCTACTAAAGGTCATAGGAAGAACTTACAGGTGTTGCATAATGCTAAAACTGCTATATGCTCTCGATACTGAATTGCCACCACATTAGAAAAAGCCATTGAGGAAGCTATCCAATCAGGATCCACTGCACCTGCTGCTTCTGCAAGTCTTGGATCAGAGAATGATCAAGACGCTGAAACTCTTTGAAGCTACACACACATGCCTAGTGGGAACCCATTGGGGCGAACGAGTGGCCTTAAGCTGCATTCGCCAAACCTAATGGCCTCATTATGTTGCCAGTATGATTGCCATACAGGCTAAAGCTCTGATAGAAGCTACAACGCTACAACATCACAGAGCTGGGTCTAATCATACGCTTGGCCACTGATCCTGTTGAAGGCAGAATAGCAGTGACGTGGTTTATGTCGGAGGAGTGCAGCCAGTGTGTTTCTATATAATAATTACATCTGAACAGCCCTGTGCTGGCTACAATATAAAAACTATTATTTTATATGTCTTTTCTAATTATGCAGGCACAATACAATATTTTCAACAGTCACTGATACATGTAACTCTAGATAGAGAAAAGCCATGTTGTCCAGTTATTTTCCATATCTTCCATGGATATGACACAATTTAGTTCATTCTCCTGTTGTGACTTGGGTACAGGACATAGGCGCGAAGTTAAGAAAATAAACTTCCGCTACACTTTCAAAATAAAGGCACGGAAGAATGTAGTGGTGAAATACACATCGAGCCATAGCCAAGGGAATTAAGTTGATTTATGACCCCAGGCATGTATTTTACAAGGATTATAAACAGAAAGAGAAGGCATGGGACTATATAGCAACAGCTTTTGGGCGTAAGTCAATAATTAACGAGTATAAATGAACTTTGGAGGCTAGTGATACGTTTAGCTGCAGACAGGCCTCTTGTCAAATAAGTTTGTTTGAACAAAATCACCGGGATTCAATGCAGAATACAGTGCTGCTTTTGTTTGACTCACCCATAATGCATTCTGCTTAAATTACGCCTACGTGATACGCCTTGGTTTAAATTCAGGGCTAGTGTGAATGCGATTATTTGTGGTGGTCCTCCGACTTTAGGCATGGTGACAACAGATAGTACCATCATCAGTGAATCCATAATGCTGTTCATTGTAAACTGCCTTTGGTGGAAGCATGGAATGGTCCACCCAGTACATTGAAAACGTATTTCTATATTGCATTAGGCTTACACCAAAAGTTCTATTGTTGCATATTTTCTTGTGTTCTTCCGAAATACCAGCTGTTTCTCATTTAGTTTTATTTAATATTTAATTTCAATTTATTGAATATAGGGCAGCATCAGATGTTTCTTGGTCTTTCCTGGAACAGTTTGTAAAAATGCGATCTGGCTTTTAATGGTAATATTGAGGTTTGACTCAAGGCATCCCAGAGGCACAGTACGTCTTGACCTTATCCCGAGCCAAGTGCGATACCTTGTAACACTGATGTCCCTTGCCATTTGGAGATGCGGGCCAGCCTTGGAGACAGAGAGTAGCATGGCGATGAGCATGTAATAATGTCAGGCCACAGCGAGCCAATAAGCCGCATACACACTCCTCTTCCTTGTCTGCTATTCCACCCCTTTACAAGCTCTGATCTTCATCATCTACCATCGTCTCCACAACAAACTGACACACAAACACACTTGTTTGCATGCAGCTTAGCATTGTATCGTTCAAGTAAATATAAACCCTGAGATTTCCTAAAATATATTTGATGTTTTCAGGATATTCTAAAAAGGGAACACTGTACATACTTATAATATAAAGACACAGGCAGTGTGATGTTAGTGTTAGTGTGCCCAATATTTAATTAGTTACTGCCAGTACCTAACTCTAATTGTGGCAGTGCAGATTTTGTGAGTTTATGAACAAAAGGCAAGGCAATACAAAATTTACATTTCAGTTAACATTAGTCACACATCCATCAATCTTCTTGCACTTTATCCGGGGCCGGGTCACATGGACAGCAGGCTAAGCATGGACACCTGGACCTTACTCTCCCCAGCTTCCAACAGATGCCCTAACCACCTCAGCTGACTCTTCGCCAAGCAAGATTTGCTCTGTTCACTTCTGAGGGCTGCCTACAGCTGACAATCTATCACTAAAACAAAGCAGAACTAAATCAGGACAACAGAGGACGAGGGCTCTGACAGCAGGGGATGAAGACTCAAGGGAGGGGGCCTAGGACTAGACCAGGGCTAAACCAGGTCGAAATGAATAATAAAGTTAAGAGTCTTGTTGATAATCTCATCACGTTTGTGTTTCTGTGTTTCTTTATTTGTATGTTTGGGGCATTATGTGAAACGTGAGCCAGCCTTCACAGGAGAAGTCACTGCTAGAGTCACAAATAACAATATAATTATTTACTACACTATCTCAGGAGACTGACATAGATCCGTTTAATATTCCTGATGCTATAAACCAACAAAGATGTGTTTTAATAATCCATACTTACAGACATCGGAGTTTGTAAATCTGCCATGCCCATCAATCTTCTGATCTCCTCCTCTATCACTACGTCGTCACCACGTCACCTACAAAAGCAGGATCCAAGATTGGTTAACAATGGCAAAAGTTTAGATTTTCCAACTTGGGCGAAACTTCACCCCTCATGTTTTTGGATCGTTGGCCCCGTCCTGCACCAGGCCTTTGGCCTTGTTCCACTTTGCCCTATGCTTTTGCCTTGTTTGCCTCTTTTGCCTCTCGCTCATCGCCACGGGACCTCCAGACATGCGTCAACATGCCTTATATAGACTACATAGGAATCATTTGCTTCATCCTGTGCTTGTGTCTGGTGTGGATGCAGCTTTAGGCTGGGGACACACTGGATGCAGCTCTACCGCACCACAGCTGCTACGCAGAACCGTAGAGCAGTGCTGGCGCTGTGTTGTTTATGTTAAAAATAATGTTGAAATATGAACTTATTTTAGCCTAAAATGAGAAATAAAACATACCCTTGATTTGTGAGGTGTACAGTGATTAGATATATGCTCTTCAAGTCTTTTCATGTGACTTTTGTTTGAGGAAGAGAGAGAGAGAGAGCGGTAGAGGGTATTCCATGACTATATACTGTGATCTAGGTCCAAAAATAGGCATACATATATGTGCTCTATGTATTTTGAATTAGAACCACACTGTAAACGCATCAAAAAACGAGCTGTTCACTGTTCAGCCTGTGTGCACACAACAATCTGATAAGCAGGGCGCCTCCACTTGGTGCACAAAATGCATCCAGTGTGTCCCTGGCCTCAAAGTTCCCCAGTAGAATGATGGAGACAGCCTTTGAGACTTTATTTATTTAAACCTAATGCACAGTAGCAGAGTGGTTAGCATGCTTCACAGTGAGTGGGTCATGGCTTCAATTTCTTTGTTACTGTGGGATTTATCTGAGTATTGTTTGAATGTCTCTAGGTGTCTAGGTGTCTAGTGATAGCCTTGTTTGTACCACATCTATTTGAATAGTTCTCTAGATCTTCTGCTATATTGCATAAAAGCATCCTTTTCTAATGATCTGAAATCTAAACGCATATCCTCTTTCTGAATATTTCATCTTGTTTGAATGACAAAGTAGTACATGTGCCAATGACATAGTTATATTTACCAACTCTGTTAGTTTAGAAACATGACAAAGCTTATGGTCTGGCCTCAATCATGCTCAGTGTCTCTGACAGTGTCAGTGATGGAGACAGATGTTGACACGTCACACCCCGGGACCTCAGTCTATTAACACATTGTCTAATTAAAGTGATGTACTGGCTTATCTATGAGAGGTTGGAAGTGGCTGTAAAATGTATCCACGCTGCATTAACTTTACAATCTCTGCTTTTTACATTCAACATTGGCCGTTACCATACACACTGTGAAGCTATAGACATATTTTATTGATTGCATATGTTTTAGTCAAGTGTTTAGAAATGCTGTGAAGTTACAATGCTTTCAAAATAATTATGAGTGTTGTATCACAAAAGGCAAACAATATTCATTTTTATCCTGATCACAGTCTGGATCAAGGATCAGTCTCTACAATTGTGACATAAGCCTTCTCTTCTCATAAGTATCTTTACCTGGTTAAGCTCAACAAACCTAATCTCATCATCACTGGGACTATTGGGTAAAAGGTTCATACTGTCTTCTTAAGTTGAACAATTTTTGTAAGTTTGTTTACCAGCTTTTACATGTTCCGACTTCATCCTCTAGTCAGCGTCAGGAAGTCTGACGATCGTCAGGAAGTCTGACAATGAATACAGGAAGTAGTCAAAACATGTAAAGCTGGTAAACAAAAGCTCTAAAAAGAAATATTTAAAACGTCACTGGGACTAGCATGAAGAGACAGAAAGATATGAGCAGCCTACAATTACTGATGAAATGGTGGGAAGAATCTGGTAGCTCTCCAACAAAAATGTATAGAAGTGTACCTTTGAGGGCTCCACGTGACTTGATTTAGATCTTTTAAATGCTCACTTTTGTAAATTTATTCAAATTAACTAAATAAATGTCATATTCTGAGGGCATTTTGCTGCCATGTCTTCAGACCTAAAACATTTGCACCAAACTATATGATCATGATTTCTGTGTGCCCTTAACACTCCACTCAATAAAATAGTCTAGCAGTAGCCACTATCTACGTGACTGAACTTCTGACTGTGCGCTAATATTGTGGGGTGGTCCTTGGCTCTTTAAATAAGTCATTCCTCAACTATAAGTCATTTTCCTCCCTTCAGGATTGTGCTTACTTCCCTTTAAACAGGAGCCACGTTGGGTTTCGATCAAACACAGTAATTGTCTTTTATTTAGCCAGCCCCACGCTGAGCAGCTACAAAAAACGTGTTGTTTAGAGTCTTTGTTGGTTAGCACTAATATAAAGTAGGCCTCTATTATAAAAGAAAATGTGAGTGGTCATGGATATCATTAATCTCCTTAGTCCCTCTTGTGGGTTTTTTCTGTGAGGGAGAGGTTAGATCTGCTGGTTCTGGTTTTGCCGTCAAATCTAAATATATCAGCCTAGTACTTATTAGGCTGAAGTGAAGACCAATGGGGCACCTCATAGTTGTTGCCATTGGCTCCAGTCGACTGCTGGAATAAGCATAATAAAGGTAAACAAACTATGGACCCATGCATGCCTCTGGCCCAGGAATGGAACCCACAAGCTCTATGCTGAGTCAGGATAGCTAATAACTCTTGCATCATGAAATTTAATTAATAACCCCTTTCCAGTGCTAGAAATTGTTATTTTAGTTTTGTATTTTTTATGTCAAATCTAGAACTATCCTCATCCTTCTGAAAGCTTTTCACAGAGATGGGGACATTTTGAAGGTTGCCGTTACATACACTATTTTTCAATTACTATACTGACCTTCCCCCGACCTCCAAATCAACTGATGTTTAGGCTACATGTTTGAAACTGTACAATGTGGTTGACAATACCCAGAACTTCACTGCTGTGTTGTTTCTGTTGATAATTATGTTGATGTCTGTTTTGATAATGGACACCTGGATTCAGCAGCAGAGCCCAAATTACATTGTTGCCACCTATTATCAAGTCTGTTTAGCTTATTGCACCTAATTCCTAATTTCCTGTTTGCTGGATCTGTTTTCAGTGTGTTGATACAAAGAGTGCATTAGTCCACCTTTGCTTCACATATAATTGCCGTCAGGTGGTATGTCTATTCCTGCAGTTCCACTGACTTCATGTGAGCTGTGGTAAATGGTCAAGTTCAGAAGTGTTGCTAGGTATAAACCTGAACTAAACCCTTCTTTGAACTAGCTGAAATATGGGACTTAATGATGAAATGAAAACGCTATATGACAGACTAAACAAACAAATTTTGTCTCAATATTTTATATTATTATTATTAGTATTTATTATTGATAGATTCAAAATATACTAGTAACAAGCAAAGTGCACATGGTCAACAACCGCTGTTATACAGTCTTATAGCAGCAGAGATATATATATATTGTCCTGTTATTTTTTCTTGTAAATTAACAGCTTTGCCTGTTGCAATCTAGGTGAAATTTAAGATGAAAAAACCTGTGTAAGACATGTGAAGCCCCTCAGAATTGAATGTGGGCCAACACATACTGTACGTGCTAATGTGTTTGGCTGCTAATGGATGTGAGGCGGCGCTAAAAACTTAATGAAGTGAGATGAATGAAGAGATTTCAGCTTTGGCTTATTTCACTGACAAAGAAGACATCTTTCAAGAGCTTTGTATTGCAAAGGTTTTATTAATATCTAAGCTAGGGAAAGTGTTTGCAGCTGACTTTAAATAGGGTTTAACTATGAAGGGATTAAAAGTCGTGGAAGTGTCCACAAAAACTGTTTTATCAAAGGATCTTGCAAACTTTTAAACACTTGAAACTTAGGGTTTGCCACTTAATATACCAAATATAGTACAGTGATGTCATCAGATCTCGACTAAAAAAGTTGTTTTGTTCTCTAATAATTCCCCACATTACACCATCAAAGATTATGGTCAAGTTAGTTCCCTGAAAATGCAGTATAACAATAAAACCCTATACAATCCTCGCTTATATAGATAGATGATAGCTTAATAATAATGAACACAGACGATATCATACATAGAACAGGGTCTGAGAAAGAGTCAATTTCAAGCATTTTTTTTGCGTATGGACTTCCATTCAACCCCCTCTTTTAGCACACTCCTATTACCCTGAATCTATTATTCTAACACCAGACTCTCTGAACACTGAAGTAGTAATGTTGAGTAATGAGTGCTAACAGGTGTGTAATCAAATAAATACTCTGATTCTGACACTTTTTACGTGCTGCAGTTTCAGCCTGAGTCAACATCTCAGTGATTTTCGGCTGCACGGCCTGTCGCTGAGAGCCGCACATAAAGCCACCATCCACAAGGACTGTTTTTCAACATTACACTTCAGCCCACTTTGGTAGTATATTGAATACTACACCACTACTCTGTTTAATGTTGAACCTTTCCTGTTTTTTTAGCTGACTAGGGAATGCCTTGTTATTTCCCCAGAAGAGCTAAAAGAAGTGTCTGGGGGAGAGGGAGAGAATCTAAATAAATAAAATAATACAAAAAATAAAATAAAATAAAATAAAATAAAATAAAATAAAATAAAATAAAATAAAATAAAATAAAATAAAATAAAATAAAATAAATAACCTATGGCCCACTGGAGCATTTCAGAAATTACTCAAATTATTTCTATGGTAATAGAAGAGGCAGTTCTGTGTGTGAAAATGCCTTGTCAGAGCTGTCAGAGACTGGTTTCAGGACGAATACCACCACCACACTGGCCAAATTATAAGGTATCTCCACTTAATAAAGTTACTGGTGAGTAGATCATCATGAAAACAAAATCTATACTTTTGATTTGAGTATTTACAAGGTATGTATACAAAGAACTATTTGAACGTTCTCTTTCTCTAAGTGGAGTGTGGAGTCTTCTGCCCCCCAATAACTCTTTGAGAAGTTTGGCCAAAATGCTGTCCCAGTCCTGTCATGGCGAGACTGATAGTGGCCCTTTACAATCAATGGTGCTCTGTGTGATTCCTGGTTTGTCATATACCTCCAGGCTCCAGCGAAAATAAGCCAAGCAACAGTTTCTTTCTGGGTGTAATATTTTTGAACATGGTATAAGGGCACCATAAACCCACTTGTAGTCACATTCTCTGACAATGTAATGAATCAGGAGGCTGTGGCTGTATACAAAGGTCAGTCGTATCACTAAACTCATAGAATGTTGCACCACTCTGGAGCTCAGTGTTGGACTATTTGCTTAAATATGTAAATGTCATGTAAAAACTAGGCTGCTATAACTTCTATAACAAGATATATAAGCTACCTGAAAACCATCCATGTCTTATATAATGATGTAATTCATTTTGAGGGCATTGTAGGGTTGGGGGAATGGGACAATTCAACCAGACTACATTTTGTGAAATTAAATTGCAGTTATTGTAAGAAAGAGTTTTGTTATGTATGTGATTATGCTGTGATTGATACTTTCTATACATTCCACTGTTATAATGTTCCACTCATCTACATGGTGTTCTGAAACCATACATAAAACTGGCCATTTGTGACTTTTTCATTCTCAAATCAAAACTACCAAAAAATGTTTTGGTCACATTCTTCGCAGACAAACAAACCAATTAACAAACTGTTTGCTCCTTGATGGAAGTGTAGCCATTCTGATGCTTAATGGTGTAATCAGTACGGGTTGGATGTTCCTCCAATGTCGCTAACTTACGGCCTAGTAATGCAATCAGACTCTGTTGAATTTCTCACTTAATTTTCTCTCCCCTCCCCTGGACTCCAATTGCTTCCACAGTTTCACACCGCATGCTAGCAGGAGTAGCCATATGCCAAAGTCTACTTAATTATCATAGTTTATCTGAAAGCTGTCAGATGACTCAAGCTCCGTGGTTGACCTTTTATCTTTCATAAACGAGCTAATTTTAGTCTGTCTCTTTCAGTACAGTTACTTCACTTCTATCTGGAGTCAACAAACTGCAGCCATCCCTATTAGTGGCTGTGAAAATATTGACATTCAGGGGTGGAAAACCGCAAGTTATATTTACTCAGTTACTTTTTGGAATAAATTGTATTGTAAATAGTAGTTTTTATGAACTATACTTTCTACTTCTACTTGAATAAAATTATTTTGTAGTTAAATTATTATTATTTATTATTATTATTATTAGTAATATTAGTAGTATTAGTAATATTATTATTATTATATTTCTCATTCTTGATATTAGGAAACATTTGTTACCCAGTACTCAAATACTCTTTAACACGTACTTGAGTAAATACTATACTATACTATCAAGTAACATTAGTCTACCCCCCTCTGGCAACATTTATGTTTTATACCTGACACCGGAGGCAGCTCTCTCAAATCCATTATGTTTTCATTACGACTCGGATGACTATCACTCCCCTGTTTTACAATGAATGGCAATTGTGTAATCTTCACAAGTAAGTTGTTATATAAAATTTTATGAATTATGAATAATGCCCCATTTTCGCCCAAGTGTCCTGCTCAGACTCCAGCTGCAGCAATTATCTTGAAGGGGATAAATCTTATTCAGGCCGCTATCTGATTTTAACCACATGAAGACATAAATGAATCTGAATGAGAGAGCGTAATGCAGAGAAATGGCTTGTTGCTTGCTCAGTGTCAAGGATATTGGAGCCATACATTGCATTTTAATAGTTATAGTTTAACAACATTAGTACGAGACACATGAGGAAAATATATTTAAATTGAAAGAGTTCATTTGGCAGCAGTGGCTTGTTTAGTAGAGCAGGTGTATAGTAATTATATCGGCAATAAACAAGAGTTTTTGCCAATATTGTGGAATCTAGTCGGTCCGTGTCCACAGATCCTATGTGTGAACGAGATAACTCAAAAAGAATTGCTGGATTAGTTTAAACTTTTACATACAGGTACATATCATAAAGACGCCAAACTAGATTGAGTTTGGTACTTCTACGATGAAAAAAAAAATATTAACTAATTAATGCCCTGGAACACAACTCAAAATCTCATGAATTTTGGCACAGTGATCCGGGCTAGTGTATATTTAATGTATATAGGCACATTACAGAGGTCAAATAAAGAATACCTCTATACCCCATGTTTATGACCCCTATGGGACCCTGGACACACTTACTTTGGCAGAGAGCAATGAAACTTGGTACAGTGATTCTCCACAGTGCACCCAACATAAAATATTATGACCCCACCCTACAACAAACAGGAAGTCGGCAATTTTGAATTGAAAATGGGAAGTCTGGTATATTTGACATGGATGGATGGATGGATGGATGGATATTCTTATGTATATTTTGCACCTATAAATCAACTAATTTACTTTATTATAGTTTACAAAGTTTAGATGTGCATTAACAGCAACTGGGGGCCACTGCCTTGGTGGTCGTATGTGCTTCTTAAATGTTCCTGCTCAGCAGTACTATAAAGATAAACATTTAAGTGCCACCATGCTACAAGTGACTGTCAAGTGACCTATCATCAGGATTATGTTGTGCTTGGACATGTAGAAGACCAAACTGCCCACAAGAAAACATTAACAAAAGTTTATGTAAAATTGTAAAACCTACATGTCTTTAAAGAAGACGGTACAAAAAAAACATAAAATTGACTGACCCTTTTCTGCTGCTGATGCTTAACATATCTGACTAATATGATGGCAGTTACCTCTATAGTGCCCCCTATAGACTGAAAGAAGAATGTAGTTTTATGGAAATTTTCAAAATTTGCCAAAACCATTCTTCACAAACATCCAGACAAATCAAAATAGTCAAATAGACCCATCCCATGTTTGTCATGGTTTTGGGGGCGAGGCTTCTTATTTAAAAAAAAAACATAGAAATCACACAAACAATGTCTGATTATATATGTGTCCATTTCGCTGATATACACCTTACTATTGGGATGACGGCGTGGGCCTGGTTATTATTTTGCTTTAGTATTTTGTCTTTTTATTTGCACATATACAAAAGTATTTTTCATTTGGAGGTTGGATTAAATCAGTCTTCTGTATTCTTTTTCCAGCAAGCACTGGCCGCTGTTGAAAAGGAGAAACAAGCACGAGATGAAGCTTTTGCGGCTCTGGAGTATCAGACAATGGGGAAAGAGGAGGCACTGTCTTCCCTGGAGGAGGAGAGAAAAGCCAGGGAAGACACTCTCTCTGCCCTGACTGAGCTCCGGCAGAACCACAATGAAACACTAACAGAGTTGGAAGAAGAAAAGAAACGTAAAGGGACAATCATGGCCACTCTGGAGGCTGAAAGAAGAGCCAAGGATCAGGCCATTGCTGTACTTAAAGAAGAGAAGAAGCTAAGAGAAGAGGCACAAGCACTTGCGGAGAGAAAAGATGATAAGATGCAGGAGCAGCTGGCTTCATTGACTGAGAAAAACCAGATCAGAAAACAGAAGTGTGAGAGTCTCTGCCAGGAACTAAAAGAGCTGACTAACAAACTGGAGGCTACCGAGAATAAGGTAAAGTCTTATTTATAGTGTCCACATTGATACATAATATCACATACATAATTAATGTGATACACAGAGGAGAACTAATTATTGAGGAAACTGTGTAGTAACTGTATCAATTAAACAGCTCAGTCGTTGGATTCTTAAGAGGGTTTAGAGACACCGACTTTAGTGTATTGTAACTGCCATCAAATTTACAATTAACTTTTTTTAATGGTAAAATCTCTCAGTTTGTGTATGTTTATAGTAATTAAAAATGTGTGACAGTGGCACTCTTTAACGACAGTATTGGAACAAATGATACTGCTTCACCAAGCCTGAGTATTTTCTGAATGTTTTACAGGTGTCCATTGAGACAGAGCGTGGTGAACAAGTCTTCCACCAGCTCCAGAAAGCACAATCACAACTGGACCAGCTCTCCACTGAAGTTCATGACAAAACTCATCAAATCCAGTCGTTGACTCAGGAAGTCGAAAGCTTAAAACAAGAGCGGCAGACCTCCGTATCTTCTTCCAGCTTGTCCGTCAGCCTGTTAAAAGACGAAATATCTGAACTACGCAACAGCTTGGCTATGGAGAAAGAGCAAAATAAGAGAAAAACTACCCAGTTTGCACAAATGGAAAAGGAACTAGCTACGGCTAAAGAACAGTTAGCAATGGAGAAGCTAATGTCAGAGCAGAAGCTAAAGGAGCTAACTGATAAACTTAGCCGACAGTCCACCTCAAAACAGGAAGTCGAAGATCTAAGAAAAAAGCTAGCAGAGAAAGATGAATCCCTGCAACGCTCTCTAGATGACCTCAAAGCTAATCTTGAATTGCAAGAAGAAGAGAAAAAGCAGCTCAGGGCAAAGCTCGAAAAGGAACAACAGAATTCAGAAATGCTTACAGAGAAAATGCAAGAACAAAACGCAGGTGTGAAGAAGCAGTTGGAAATGATGGAACAAAAATTTAACGAGCAAGAATCGTCTTCCGAGCAGCTCCTATGCGATGTAAAACTAAGGTTGTATGAGCAGCAAGAAATGGCTGACAAGCTGAGGGCCGAACTCGAGCTGGCTAACAGCAAATGCTCTGCTTTGGAAGACTGTAATAAGCACACAAATGTCCACGCTGAGAAAATGAAAGAAATTGAGAAATTACTCGAAGAAAAAGACAAGCTCCTTAAAGTAAAGCTTGCAGAGTCTGTGAAAAACTTTGAGGAACTGCAGAAAAAGATGGCGAACAAAGAGGCGGAGGTGGCGTCACTGCAGAGGAACCTAAAGCAGGCCCAGGACCAGCGGGAGCAGGAGGAGAGCCAGGCTGTGCAGGAGACGCGGCGCAGGGAGGTGGAGAGGCGTCGGGAGCTGCTGGCCTCGGCGCATGAGGCTATAGCTCAAAAGGACGCAGAGCTGGAGAAGAAGGCAGAGGAAATCAACAGGTAAGGAACATTCAATTCAATTTTATTTGTATAGCCCTATATCACAACACAGTTGCCTCAGAGGGCTTCACAAAAAGAGATGCATGTAAACAACAAACAGGGTCATTGCAAACAGATAATAAACAATCAATAACACACAAACAACAGGACTGTCCCAGGACATTCCCTGTCCTTAGACCCTCCATCGCGGCAAGGAAAAACTCCAAAAAAAACATTTATGGGAAAAAGTGAAACCTTAGGGAGAACCAAATGATAGAGGGATCCACTCCCAGGACGGACAGGCTGTAGATGTGTCTGTGTTTGTATGGTTCAGGGCAGGTGCACTTGACTTTACTGCATTCTATAGACTGGTCTTGCTTAAAGGGTTACTGTGGACAACTTTCACTTGGTGGAAAACGTTTGATAATACTGCAGTCAGAGTTTCCAGAGTAGCTCAGAAAAGTACACTCTCCAGTATTCCTAATTATTTTGAACAGACTTGTGAAGCTTGTGATTATGTTTATTGATAATACTTGCCACTTCTATCTTATAAAACAATTCTGCACTTCCCATACATCCTTGTTACCAACATATTCTCTTGCTGCTGGAGTTAGGTCCTCATTTTCTGTAGTTTTAAGCAGTCTATTTGATTATTTGGCTGTGTTTCCTCTCGTTGGATGTGTGCACTGCCTGTGTGTTTTGCCCTCTGGTGGAATGCAAATGTTACGTAGACTATGAATAGTCTAAATGTGAGTTGGAGGGCAGGCTGTGATTCAATCAAAGAAGCATTTACAGTTTGATCTTTTAGCCAACATACTGTCAAAGTAACAACTGTAAACCTACGGTTATCAGCAGATAAGTCCAAAAAGCTCTACGCAGGCTGTTCATATGTTTAGGTTATGAAGAGAACTCAATCTTTGGTATATGGAGCAATGCATTCGGGCTTTTGTATTTGCAGTTCATTTCCTGTTTTACTATTTCCTCGAAGCATTTTACAAAAGAGTATAACCGTAATAAGAAGTAGCAGTTTGATATAGTCTGAAGGCCAGTACTTTTATTTTGGTCTTCCCTCTCCGTGCTCATGCCCTGGCTAATTGTTAACTTGTGTTCCCTACAGATTGAAGCAGAATGCCCAGCAGGACTCGGACAAAGTCAGGAGCCTGACCGTCGACCTTCAGAGGAAAGAGGAGGACAGCACTGACCTCAAAGAGAAACTAGCTGATTACAAGAAACAGATCCAGCAAGTTCAGAAAGAGGTATATTTTGACCCTTAAAACCTCTGCATAATATAAATCAATGGCTCGAGTTAACTGTCATGGTTTTTGATACATCAGTTCTTCTTTCTTTTTATATCTGTATTAAAATTAATTGGGGACAAGCCAAATTGTAGTGTACAGTTAAACATCTTTATAATAAAGTGATGAAAATCATGTTAGGTTGCCATACAATAATTTATGGTACAAGGTTGTTGGGTTCACAGCCGTTCATTATCAGGCCCTATTCAGGTGTTTTTGAACATGCCCTGTATTGTATGGATATTGAAAGTAGTATAAAGCTGTTTATTTTCTACAGATCTCCTCAATGAGAGAAGAGGAGAAAAGTCTGAAGCAAAGGGTGTCTGATCTGGATAAATTGAAGAAGCAGCTTCAGACTGACCTGGCTAACAGAGACCGCACCATTCAGCAACTAAAGATGGTACATCTCCCAATTCTCTGCTGTTTTTTCAATATCAAGGCAGTTCCATCATATAGGGTTGTAGCAGTACTCTTATTATAGCTATCTGCTGCTATGTATATTATAATCATGACTATTATGTGATGTCAATTCAAAGATTTCTTTTACATTTTTGTTAATTTTGCAGGAACAATCGTCTGACAGCAAATCTGAGCAGACACAACAGCTTTACCAAAATGCATGTAAAGGTAAGAGGGGAATTATTAGTTATTAAATATTACACACATTGTTGTAATGTTGTGTATTGAAGTTACTGAACATTTCCTAACCATGAACATACAGACTGATGTAGTTTGTGAATGTCATAATGTAATTGTTTGAAATGTTTTGGTGTAGATCTAGAAGCCAAAGAGCATGTGATTGAGAACATGCGGCTGGCCCTGTCTGAGCAGGAGGAGACCCAGGAGCAGATGGAGCATGTTTTGGATGAGAAGGATCATCGTATCCAGGAGCTCACCAATGGTAATATAATGTAACTGTATAATTCATATAATAATGTCGGATAAAACTTGAGTATGTTCAATATGCAGGTAGATATAAGGCCTTTTTTTTGCTCCACAAATGAATACTAGAACTGACAATTTTTTGTATAATCGACCTATATATATATATAATATATATATATATATATATATATATATTCATTAAATCCTTGCAGATCACCAGCCAATGAGAGAATTCAAAGTTAACCATAATTACCAAAGATATATTAGTTTTTTTTTCACCCTTTTGCAGAGGTGGAGAAACTCAAAAACATGTTACTGAAAAAAGACTCTGCTACAACCAACACTCAAACAGACAGCCCTTCAAATGCCCTCAGAGTGGCCAAGGAAGATGCTGCCCAAGCACAGGAAAACCTCAAGGTGTTGTATTATGTATTATTTAAATCTTTGGAGGCCATTTTTCTAAACAATCTTTCCCTCAAGGCATGCCTGGAGAAACACCGGACTGAGCGTAAGACCTGGCTGGATGAAAAACTCTCCCTGATTGGCCAAGCGAAAGAGGCCGAGGACAAAAGGAATCATGAGATGAAGAAGTACGCAGAGGACAGGGAAAAATACAACCGGCAGCAGAGCCAACTGGTGAGACACTACTTCACATCAACACATCAAGGTTATAGCAGAAGAGGGATGGCCTGACAGAAGAGCAGTTTTTTTAAATAGGCCACCTTCACAAAGTTTGGACCATAAGTTAGAAATCGAGTTCTGACAGTTTGAGATGTGGGTCAAAAAGTACCATACCATTTTACCGTAAATTTAGGCACCAATATATGTTGTTCTGATTATCGCCCTGACAGCAGGATAACATCAGTTACTAGGGAGTGTGCCTTTAAAGCAGATTAAAGCTCATTTTGCCAAAATCCTATCTTGAGTGGAAGTGGTTTTGTGAAGACTAGTCTGATTTTCTACAGAAAGGGCCCTATGCTGTGTCACTATCTCTTCAATGTTAAACAATGATCAAGCCTCAATGAAAAACTGTAAATCAACAGGAAACACCCACCTTTGCCAAATTCCACTCAAGTCCGAAAATGAGTGCAATGTGAGGCTCTTACTGTTTTACTGCATTTCACCATCACAAAGGGTACAGGTCTGATAATGTAATCTATTGCATAGAAGTCTAATCACAGACCAACCAACAGCCCATAACTGATGAGTAATGAAACTAATAACCACAGTGAAATGTCTCATCTTTTCCACAAAAAATAACTATTAACTATCAATTTTTTCTGGGTCAGGAGTCACTGTCCAGTCAGCTGGCTGAGAAGGACCAGACCATGGAGATGTGGAGGAAGGACAGAGACACTCTTGTAGCAGCTCTGGAGGTTCAGCTCCAGAAACTCCTGAGCAGCCAGGTCGACAAGGACAAATTCATCCAGGAGCTGCAGCAGAAAGGCCCCCAGCCGCCACAAGAGGTCAGTGTGACTTCAAGAAACACATAACATGCTAAAGAGAGTTAACTCTGTGTCAACTAGGATTAAGACACAAAGACGCCCCTATTTCTGTGGAATTTCAAAAATTCTATACTATACAATTTACCATTTCATAAAGAATAGTTCCAATAAAACATTCTTGACGGTTGCCACACATGTTAAAATGTTTTGGACAAACACAAGGCTGCAAAAAATAACATCAACACCCATTTAAGTATTCTCTTTATTAACTAACCTCAGTCTTAAAGAACTACTTTGCATGTTATTGTGTCAAAAAGCCCCACAATTTAATTTTCCTAATAATTATTAAGGAATGCAGAGCCCCAGAGCACTAACCTTTCTCACACAACACCCCTGTTTTTTTCTCTTGTTCGAATGTATACCAGGTGTATGCACTTGCACCCATTTGGCACAGATTAAATCTGTGTTCAGACTAAGATAGAGGTTTGTTTTTTGGTCAAGAAAGAAGCTTAATTTGACTCTGATGTTCAGTTAGGCTGTTTATTGTTTTCATTTATTTGACAGGGACCATGCAAACAAACATAGTTTCAGTACAAAGCTGCGAACTGATGTTATCCAGATAGACTTTATAGCTAATGCTAAATGTCATCTCTAAATATTCTCCGGATGTCTCTAGTTCCAAAATCACTGAAGAAAACGTACGTATCAAGGCTGCTGTAGCTTGATTTCTCACTCCTCTGCAGTTGCCACCTGTCATCGCACTCCAATCGGGGCCGTCAGTGCAGTTATCTGAAATCATCTGTCAGCGTAAACTACCTGCTGTGGCCGTATTGATCTGAGTTCACCAGCGCGCGCCACACTGAGCGTAGTTTCCACCCCATTTCATACACCACCACTTCATCCTTTCAGTATTGTGGAAAAATAAACGTTGTGCTGACAGACCTTGCAATGAACTTTTTAATTGGTTTATGTCCCAGTTCCTTGGTTCTCAAACTGGTTACGGGACTAGTCAGGGTTTTTCTAGTGGTACCAGATTTGATTTAAATTAGTTCCAGTTTAGATCTGGTGCACCTAGTCCTGATTACAACGTAAGGGTCTGTCCTTTTTCAGGCTTGTTTTATAACCAGGCCAAATACATATGGTTTCTGAAGTGGTGCTTGGTGTAAAAAGTCACTGCCCTGATTTCTACTAAAGTCTCCAGAATAAACATGACCTGTTGTCCAGTATTAGGAACAGAATGTTTGATTCTACAGCACTGTCTTGTTGAATTTTGTGCTGGAATCAAGTGTCCTAAATAGAAAGTGTTCTTGGCACTGCATAACTTCTTGTCTTTCAGGTTGTTCCTGGAGTAAATGTGTCAGAGCTGCAGGCTGCTGTGTCAGAACGAGATGCAGAGATCCAGAGACTGAAAGAGGAGCTCAGGGTTCAACAAGGGGCTAACAAACAGGTCAGTCAGTGGTTGTTTGTGGTTGTTTACTTGTGGATGGCATTTCCACTTGATAATGCACACATTAGGCCCTTCCGCACTGTGGGGACCTTTTGCTGTTCCTGTAGGGGTGTGCAATATGGCGATAAAATATTGAGTCATGAGAGATTGAAGTCTGCTAATCTAGGAAGATGGTTGAATCGTGATACGGTGCATTCATTTATGCTTTGCTCTTCACCGTCATTTTTACTGTAACAATGCCAGTGTTCATATAATTTAGAAAATCTAAATGGGTGTACATTGAATTCATAGTTAATCGCCCACCCCTGTGTTCCTGTAACCTTTACTACTTGCCCCCTTTTGGTGCATGTTCTCACATGATAGGAACTGTAGACTGGGGAAGCAGTTTTCAGTACATTTTTAGCTCCTGCTCTTGGGCAGGTACTTTGCACCTGGCTCAGGAAACATTGGTTCCTGTAACATCAGAAATGTTAACTACAGTAATCGTACATTGGAATCAATGCACTACAGGACATTGTGTAGAAGTATATATGAGGAGAAACGGCATATCCAGTACACATCAAATTGAGTAAAAAGTATATTTGTTTATAATGGAGCTTGAAGATTCTATATCTAAAAGGTAGATTTAAAAGGCTTCTAGGAACTAACTTCATCCTGCTTCTGCTGCAGGTCGACCTTGTAGATTTTGCTGGCTTTGCTGGCCTATCTCAATTGTATTAATATCTTCAGGGTGTTCTCTACATCGACACTGCATTTAATTATTTATTTTTTTCTTCGTGCTCGTACAGTGACTTGAAAATGGCAGAACATATTCTGATACTGCAGGAGCTCGTCTCTTGTCACTTTGTATTAACCTTGGCATTTGTTCATGAAGGACCCACAAGAGGCATATCCTTTTGACACACTATTAGCTTACTGTAAATATATGGTTTAAATTGCCATATTTAAAATAACTTAATACACAATATTCTATTTTATGTCTGTCAAGCATTTCTCTTTCACGCTTCTACTTTAATTATTCATAATGTGTCCTCGGCAGTTCATCATGCTTGTGCTCTTACATGTAGCTGACTTCTTCACTCACTTTGGTATGTCTTAACCTGAATCCATCCAACATGGTACCCCAGGGACACTCCTCTACAACATGTCAACATCTGTGACACAGGGTTGCACTGACAGCATGGCACTGTCAAACACTGCCACTCAAACAGTAGGCTGTGATTATAGTGTTACAGGACTGGTGATGAATCATTACTCGTGTTTGTTATGTTTATTTTGTGCATTATTTCTCATTGTCTTTGACAGATTAAGGCCAGTGACAGCGCCGGAACAGAGGAAGAGAGTCCTGAAAATGAAGTACTGGTCCGCAAGTCCAGAGGCAGGAGGGACACAAGGACCTCTTTGATCAGTCAGGTGAACATAGTAACAACAATAACATTAAAACAACAGTGGCAGAGCTGTCTCCTAGCAAGGAGGTTGTGGGTTCGATGGTACCGGCCGACCACAATCTCTCTGGGACAAGTCTGCACCTCCTCTCCATGTTACTGTGGGGTTTCTCTGACAGGAGTGTAGGAAGGCAAGCCAAACCTTTTTGTTTTCGGTGTTAAAATGTCACCCTTTGAGATACATTGGACATCCACAAACAGGATTCAGTCAGACATCGAGTTAGAAATCATTTATTTATTGTTCTTAGTATTTGAATGTGTGACAACCACATGAATATTTTGACCCATTCACGTAAAGAATGCAAACCGGATTAACAGTCCTACATATCCCTGTAACCTTCAGAGTTCAGCGAGTTGCCCATCAGTGCTGGACTCCTTCGAGATCTCCACAGAGAATGGCAGGACCAGCCGCTTCCCCAGACCGGAGCTGGAGATCTCCTTCAGCCCTCTGCAGCCCAACCGCGTGGCCCTCAAACGCCAGGGCGACGAGAGCGCCGTCACGGTCAAAATCACCCGCTCGGCCCGCAAGAGGAAGAGCAACGAGATGGAGAAGGTAAGAATCATACATAGACCATAGGTCGATGTTTCAATGAAACGGAATCTTTACACTTGTTATATTATAAGACCACTTGCTAAGACAAATCTCCATCTGACCAAGACTACTTTAAAACTGTGAAATATATTTAAAATAAATGGTTGGTTCTAAATCTTCAAAAACACTTACATTTACATATCTCTCACTTCAAATGGTGCACTTTGGTCTTTCGGGTCTTTCTTAAAATATCCAAACCCTCTTTTTTTTTTTTTTGGAGCTGCTGTTCCATTTCTCACATGTTCCTTGGAAAATATCACAGTAAAGGCTTTACCTCTGCCTCCCATCAATCTAGCCCCACAGAGCAGGATCACTCCAATACTCCGGGGAATGGAACTGTAGTTTGGCAGCAACACACACACTTGGAGAAATTTCATGTTTCATAAATAAATTTACTCTAGGTTTATGTATATTTAGTAATGCAATCCACAGGAAAAAATAAACCAAGGAGTAAGATTTGTGGGAGCGTGGATGTGAGATGAGGCACTTTTTGGCCTCCTTCTGCCCTTGATCTAGGGGTGGGCGATATGGCGAATAAAGTTGTGAATGAAGAATTGTGATATGTAGTTATGAGAATTAATCTGGGAAGATCATTTAATCGTGATACAGTGTATATTCATCATATTCATCTTAATACAATACACCCCTACCATGACTTTGTAAAAATGTTAAAGTTTTCATGTGTATAGCATATATAGAGTATAAGTACTTAATAATTATTCATAACCTGTGTGGATTTTATCTGGCATTTATGCTGTCCATAAAAGACTTTGAAGTGACTTTGAATGATAATGTAGAGATTACAAAGTTTAAAAAACAGCACTCATGTTATGTCTGTGTCTGAACTTTGGGCTTAAATATTTATTATAGAAATGGCACAAAGAAGTAAAGTAGAGCTGAGTACCTTATGAAACACACAGATGGACTGAAAGAGCTCTTACATAGTATAGTATCTAATAAAAAGCCTTAAAAGCTCCATAACCTTTTCAAAATGTCAAGTGCTGTCTGCAATGTTCATTCTAAATGTATGCATCTGGACATTTAAATATAGTTTGATAACATCACTCCATTCCCTTGTTTGTCGTGGTTTCAGCAGCTTATGTGCTCATTTACTAAAGAGTTAGAAGTCTAGTGGAACATCTGACAGTAAGTGAAAAGAAATATCAGACAATTCTCTGGATTGAACAAGTAGACCTGTCACAATATCCCATTTTGAAGGACAATATATTTCTTCAGAAAATATCTCGACATTCAATAATATTGAGTAGACCGTTTTATAAACTCATACATTGATCCTAGAGCATAATAACTTTATAACTTATAACTTTATATTAACGTTTATATCCTTTTCAATATCAGCAACCTTTTTTTTTAAACAGAGGAGAAATAAATACATACAAAACATATAAAGATCTACAGGACAGTATGAATGAAATCTTTAAATTAATATAAAATTGGGCAAAATAACTACTGAGTAGATCGATATATAAAATATCATTATTCATCTTTTTATATATATATATATATATATATATACACGTCAGTATAGTAATTCTTGTGACAGGCTTACTGACGAGGAAGCCCACCACTCTATGTGAAAAGTTGTTAACATACATATGCACAGTGGCCTTGTGCCCACTATTTTTGCAGCAATTTTGACAGACTTTCACACCTTGTTTCTCCGCTCTATGCTGTAAATGACTTTCCATTGCCTCGAGCAAGGTTATCAAGCTCTGCAGTGTGTTTATGTGATTAAGATTTCCTATCTTGTTTTAAGGGAGAGTTGGTGAGTTCTGATGGCACACTTGGGTTGAGTCTGTCTATTGCTCACTATGCAAATACAAATAAATAGTATTAAGTATTGTGGTGAACATTGGATTGGATGTACGGTGAATTTGTAGTTAAAAAAAACAGCCATCTCTCTTGAGTGAAGTCAGCCTATTTCTCTCATGGGTGTCTTTCTCCCTCCATCCAAAAACATTAGGAGAATTAGAGACTATAAATTGCCTAACAATTGGGAACAAATTAATTTAAGTAAATAGTTGTTTGTCAGTCTGCCAGAATGTATGATCTGACTAAACAGCTTCTGAATCAAGTTCCTTTAGTGTATTTAGATTTTCCAGATTTACTACCAACTATTCTGAATACTCGCTCACTACTGACTTTGTTAATGACAAAAAATGAGTAGGTCAAACTTGAAGTCACGTGTTTAGGAAGTTATTTCGACAGCTACTACATACTACATACACACCATAACTAGTCTCTTGAGCATGGATTAAACCAATGATGCAACCCTAAAGCCTTTTCAAGTGTGACTTAAAGGTCCCTTTAGCCTGTGGCACTTTGTATTCTGGGATGCAGCAGACCACACAAGTGTAACAGCTTGTATAACTGTAGCAACTGCTTTTGACAGAAATATGCATTACTATCACACATATCTAATAGTGATCATATCTACTGCTAACCTTAATAATTTTTGTTCTACTGTTGGGTTTGCTTCACTGATTCCCAACCTTAATAATTCAAACTAATTCACGTAATGACTGACTCAGAAGAAAGAAAGATGGAGGTGAAATAAAAACTGTAAATGTAGTCCAATGGTTCTCAAACTGTGGTCCGGGGATCACTAATGGTCCCCGAGAGCCTCTAGGTGGTCCGCAAGAAGATGTCATAAAGAAATTAAATTGTGTTCATTGTTTCTCAAATGACCTCATGTCTCTCTAAACTATTGTATGAGAAGATAGTCACTTAGTCAAATACAGCCTTAATTGAGACACAAACCAAAATGTACTTTATTGAGCTTTTAACCACGTTCTAGTGTCGTTTTTTACCTGAAATGCATACCCACATTTGTGTTTTGTTTTGTTTGTGGTAATGCTGATCGGGGGGATGAAAGTTGGTCCTATTAATGCTTGTTCTGATAGAAAGTTATCAGAATACATAGTGCATTACAGTTTGTGTCATTTGGGGCTGAAAAAGGGGGACCAGAAACATTATTGTCTGTTGTGTTGATGTTATTCCTAATCAGTGTAAGATGTAGGACAGTCCTGGAGCAGCAGTGGAGACCACAGTGGAGACCACAGTGGCAGCAGAGAATACAATTACTGCTTTGTTGTTTACTTGGTTTTATTATAATTGCCAGAAGCTGAAGTCATCATCATAATTACATTCCATTACGACCCCAGCCCTTAATTGACGTGTGACAAGACTGTAGGTAGGCGTTCTAATATAAGGAATAAGCAGAAGATGATTGACAATTTCCTTCAGTGTGTTAAATAGAAAATAAATGGTGGTTGTTGAATACAAGAGTAAACATTCCAAACCCGTCCTATTACATTTTCTCTCAAAAAGAATACAAATCTTTGAATGCAGTTTACGCTAAATCTATTTATACTGTCCCGGGAGATACATTCAGTTTTGTTCTGTTACCTTTCTTTACACTTTGTTCTCTGCGCACCACAGTTTTCGCTGCAAAGCTGACCCAATTTTAAAGAGTAGACCATCGGAGTGATCAAAAACATCCAAGAAAACAAGCCGTGTCGGGAGCCCCACCATTCACAAAGGAGACAATCAATGACCCTTAGGTCTTTCATACCTTCATTCCACATAGGATTCTATACACAACACTAGAGAATACATCTGGAGGATATATAGAGACAGGATGCTTCCAAATCGAGAAAAGTGGGCCAAAAATAAATTGAAGTGTTTAGAGAGGTGTAAGTATAAATTGAAAGAGATTGGTTTTGGGTTCTAGAGCGGAAGGAAAGTGAAATGAAGCCCTGGTATGGACAGACACACAGACATATAAGAGGGTGGGGGGTAAGTCTGGGGAGCAAGGCAGAAGATAAAAGTGAAGAGGCACAGACTGGGGGCTGGAAGTGGGATGGGGACATGAAAGCGGAGATGGAGAGAACCAGAAACGGCAGACATGACAGTTGGGACCGAGTTCATATAGATTTGTCACCAAGTATGGTGTATATAGCTGCGAGATAGCAGGAAAACATACTGGATGCCAGAACAATGTTGAGTTGCAATGCGAAATACTCCAGCCACCTATGACCACATAAAATAAATACTTTTATCGGAAGAAATACTGCAATTACCTTACATTTTGGCCATATGGAATTCAATAGAGATACTACAATATACTTTAGAACATTTATTTTCTAGAATGTGTAGAACTTTAGACATTAAACGTTTAGCATTTGGTACATCTAGAGTTTCTGTTCTAAACCACACTCCAGTGAGCTATACATTACCATTTTCTGTGTCACATGTATAATCTGGGGTGCCAAGCTTTATATAAAAAAAAAAAAATATTAATTTCACTAAAGCAAAAGCAGTCTTGAGAGTCAGTTGGTGTTGACATGACAGTATATAAACAAAGAATATGAATATAGAAATGGCTCTACCTCTGTCCTTCCGCTTCAGCGTCATCGCGGTGTGTTAGTAAAACAAAAGCTCCAAACGCAAGTCTGAAGCGATCCAAAGAGTAAACCAGTGGACAGATGAACTAAGAGGCCGGGCCTTCAGGGGGACCCTCTGCTTCAGTGCACCTGTAAATTAGTGTGCCCTTTTATAACGACATCAATATAGTTTTAAATCGGTAAAAATAGACACTAATACAATAAATGTAAGTGCTTCTTTAACACCCTCATTGCACTCCCTTTTACTGAAGAACAAGACAAATATCAGCCTCTAAGACTGCAGCTGGATCTGTTTAAATATATGCATTAGCTGTATTTTTAACATGAGCTGCAGCTAAGGCATAATTTCATATATAGGTTTTGATTGTAACATTTGTATAAATTTAAATGTGCCCCAGCCCCTGAATCTGCTCTGATAGCCCCTGTCCCAACAGTGCAAAAACCTCACTTTGCTCACTCTAGCTGCATGTGGACAGAGCAGAAACCCCAGAAAACACTAAAAACCACAGAAGCTTGTCGGGTCAAAGCCATCATTGGAGCACGTCTATTATTAGTGACACTGTGATCGTTTCTTTGTATATGTGAGGTCAATAGAAATTAAATAAACTGTGTTGTGTAACTTGAGAACAAAAGAAAACACTTGTGGGGTCAGAACTCATGTTAGTGTCATGATGTCTAAAAGGAGGTGCTGAAGCAGAGGGAGGACGGAGAGGGAGGGGACAGAGAGAAAGAGAGGGCAGTGAGAGAGGGGACAGAGAGAGAGGACAAAGAGAGAGAGAGGACAGACAGAGAGAGAGGGGGAGGACAGACAGAGAGAGAGAGGGGACAGAGAGGGAGAGGGGACAGAGAGGGAGAGAGAGAGGACAGAGAGAGAGGACAGACAGAGCACACAGTCCCTTTTGACTGCTCTATTTCCTCAAAGTAAATCCTTTGTGTGGGGGCAATATATTGAACCAAGTCCACACATCACAACATAATTTAGATTTTGGATCTTTAAATTCACCCAAAAATATGTGGGTTAATTATCCTCCGTTACTTAAGCAGCTTAAGTCATGATCAGTTAAATCACATTAACACATAGTCCAGGGGTGTTCAAACTATGGCCCAGGGGCCAAATACTAAAAGAACACATTCAATTTGTTACAAGATATATTTTCTTTTGTGTGGCTGTAATATACTGTGGAGGGGACACTAATGGAACATCAGAACATACAGTACAGGACTTTGGTGAAGTGCAGTCGGTCATTACTGCAAGTGGCACTTCTTGGTATTAAGGACGTTTACAGAGGTAATACGACCTATGATGAAGTGTATTTGGCTCCCACAGTATCAAACTATTGTTACATCGGCTGTTTTAGCGTTCCAGCTCAGGGCGGTGTAAAAATAGATTTTAAGATATTGTTTTTAAAGACCGTACAAAACAAAGGTCATTTTAATTTGTCCCGACCTGTATGGTCACATCTCATCAGTCATTCTTGGCCGTGATGGTGATCGTGATGGTGATCGTGATGGTGGTGTGTGCCAACAGCCTCTTGGCCTCTCCTTGATCCAGACGAGAGGAGCCACAGAGTCACATAGCGGGCCAAGTTGATTAATGAGAGTAAATGTAATGAAGTCTCACAGGTCAGGGCTATAGAGGGAGAACATACAGTCCTCACAACACAACATGGTAGTCACTTATTATGTTATGTAAATCTGGTAGTCGGGTGAATCCAAATTTCCCATAATAAATGAACGTAGCCTGGTATACCTGCCCCGCCTACTTTTTTTCAAAAGTGGGGTCTGGTCGTTTGCTCATAGCAAATATTTTCTCTGTGATTTTATTGGTAAACTCCTTCCTTGAAATTGGATGCAATCAACGACAGACCAGACTAACATCTTTGTATGGCATAGGAAAAGGATTAGTTGTGGCTGACCAGGTTAGAATAAATGTGCAGATGAATGAGATCAGTCAGTGTCTTTGTGTCAGCCCTGCGATTAACTGGTCATTGTCCAGGAATGTCATGGAGTCACAAATCTTGAGAAGAATCTGAATGTTTTGTCTCAATTGAAATCAGTCTATATCCAAATGCCCTTTTCCTTCAGCCTGGTTAGTTATTCATCTTTAAATTTGATCAAACGAGAAGGTATTTCCAACTCTCTCCTCCAATGTGTGTAATGCTGGATAGACTTGATTTACTGCCTTTATACAGGTTTTCCTTCCAATTTCCTGTGTTGTGAACTCACGGGGTCATTGGGTAGGAGTGTGACTGTGCCTTTTGGCCGAGCAGACGCCAATCTTCCATCCTTAGAGTTCAACTTGATTGGTTGATTTTGGTTGCTTACTGATGTAGCTATTAGTCACAATATATTATTATACTGTAGCAGTTGCATTTTTAAATGTACCCTTTAAACAGATGTAAATTGAAACGGATTTTACACCGCACAGCTTAATTCATTAGTGACTTTTTTCAAACAGAAAAGCCGATTTGGTGCCTCTCTTCCACTTAAGTGTCCTGTTCCACACACCTGTCCTGAACGCACTCAACCACCTACTTCCACCTCAGTATTCTCAGTTGGTTGTAGTTTGTAGTTTGAAATTGAGCAAATTGCAGTTACATGCCGTGTCCGCAAACAGGAGAATTGAATGCACAGGAGGGGGAGATGGAAGGGGAGCAGCTAGTTCAAACAGAAGATTTAGTGTCACAAAATCGGTTAGTGCAGTTTTAAGTGAATGAAGTTAGCTCTGCGACTAACTTGGCATTGTGTAGTGTACCCCGCCTAAGGCCCATGCTTGCCTTGATAGGTGCTAGCCACCCATGACCCCTAACAGGAAATGCATATGAGGGAGGGGTATGGAGAACTCAAAAGTGCCACATCCACTGATTGCGTGAGTGGCTCTTTAGATCAAAATCTGTTAGAACATTTAATAGTTCTTTTTGAATAGGCACTAAACAAACATCAGTACTTCCAGTCAATCCCAGGCACTCTGAAGAGATCATGACAAACTCTTCACTCTGACTCTGAAGAGAACATGACAAACTCTTCACTCTGACTCTGACGAGAACATGACAAACTCTTCACTCTGACTCTGAAGAGAACATGACAAACTCTTCACTCTGACTCTGAAGAGAACATGACAAACTCTTCACTCTGACTCTGGAGAGAACATGACAAACTCTTCACTCTGACTCTGGAGAGAACATGACAGACTCTTCACTCTGACTCAACGGATGCACGAGTTGCTACTCACACATAAATACATATAGAGTTACAAATATGGATGTGTGTGTCAATGTAATGTGATAAAAAGCAAGTATTTTTAACTAGAATGCAAACATCTCGTTAATGCTGATTTTGTTTTTTTGTCTTTGAGATTCACATTTTCAGAAGGAGTAAAAGACGAGCAACATCGAAGGTACTTTTTTGAATTTCAAGACATCCAGTCATCAGAAACATTCATAGCCATCTGTCATCACCCATGTCAATCATTATATGAAGACCCGTCTTTCACAATCATAATCATATTATTACACTCATTTACCAATCATGTGTCACAGTAAGCTTTATGCCCAAATCAGGTTAACTGAAAACCTTCAATATCCCAACTATTTTATAGACTGGTGTTAAATGTTCATATTTGTCTTGAAGTTTCAATAGATATTTTTTCAAATGCAACATAATCTTCGATGGATTTCTAAACCTATACGCTCTCAAATCTGATTAAACGTGTTACCATAGAGAGAACTGAAGAAATATAAAGGAGAAAAGTCACAATTTTACACAACCATGATACAGTTCTCATTCATTTCATGTATACGTTAATTGCTGAATTTTTTTTGGCCTACTGTCCTTTTCACTACGTGTCATCAAGAAAAATAGCACCAAATGGTACTTGATGGTGAGCTTTAGTCTCTACCTTTAAAAAAATATATATAATGTTTAGTTTCCATTATTCTTGTCATTAAATCTTATTAGCTTCAGTTATGTGCTTTGCGTGCCAAACTATACACTATGGAGAGTAATAATGTTTTATCACATACAAGATAAATCTATATGCAGCACACCACACAGTATATACCATATAACTGCTTTTGGATTGGTTATACAAGTTTCCCATTTTATTTCAAAGTCAGACTTTCCTTCTAGGCTCTATCTACACAAATTGGCTTCATGATGGTAATGTGTTGTAACCTTGAGAGGTGCCATTAATGTTCTGTTCCCTTCCATTATATTTATTAAACACTGATTGCTGTTGCAGCCGTGTTGCTAGAAGCAACCTCTGATACATAACACTTTTTAGCAGATATTTTAGCAATAGTCTGTAATTGGTGAATAATGTTTCCTGCTCACATAAAAGGTGTTTTGTCGGGTCAGTTTAAAAGTTCATAATATTCTTTTTGATAATGGTGATTACACACATAGTAATAACGTGGCTTTACTCTCACTAACATCATCAAGCTGTTCCGCTATAGTCTGAAGGTTTTAAACTGAGATATTGTATTTATAAAAAGAAAAACTGATATAAAAAATCTAAACTGGCTATCTGACATTATGGTATAAAGTCTGCAATCTGACAGAATGATTATTTTACTTGAGTCCCTTCCCTGGTCTCTACGGCAACAAATCAAGATGTCTAATTGAGGATCTTAAGCTACTGTGTGTATGCTTTTTCAAGAGCGAGGAAGACCGCATTTGTTTTTACTTTGTGCTACAGCTAAATACAATCCTTTATTGTCACAGTGTGGACTAATTGCTTGCTTTTTACATGCTAACTTGCAAGCATTTTAATACAGGCCAATACGTCTTGAGAATATTGTCATTTTCTCCATTATTATCCTGTCAGTGAGTGCGGAGTAATGCAGGTTTAATTGGCTTCTCTTAAGTGCCACGCTGCTGTGAGGCGTGTGGCAGCGGGGGAGGGAGCCTCATGTTAAAGAGCCTGATTATCTGATCAGTTTGACATTTTCAGGCAGTGACCTCTGCAGGGATACGCCGGCTTATTTCAACGCTCCCACAATTTCCTTCCCAAAGATTGCTCAGATTATGTTCATTCCCCTTTTAAGACACACTCTGCCCCTGCTGGCCAACAATGCAGTGGGAAAGACGTGCATATCTAGATTAGGCGGCTGTTGCACAGTGCTCACCCTGCAACCAGAGGGTTCAAGTCCAATATATAGAGAGATAGAGAGAGAAAAATGTAAGTCAGGGTTTTTTTTATTATTATTTGAAAGCCCACATAAGAGCAAGCTCGAAAGCTTCTTATCAAAATGTGATTTGACACCATTCACTGATGAATAAGTACTTTTTCTATATTTCTTATCTGCCAGCTCAGCAACATATCTGCAATAGAGGCTGACCATTTTTGGGAGCGGTTAATGCTCGTATTCCATAAAACCAGTTAAAACCAATATGTCAAAAAATGAATAAAACTAAACCAAGACTTAACCATGTCTAACCTAATTGGGTCTAAACCCGGTGCAAACGGGAAACATGAGGTGCTAAATGTAAACCAGATTTAATCCAGTTCTGGGAAGTCTGAATTTTTACTGCTATAAAATAATATTCAGGGGTGGGATGTGATTGGGATCATTTGGGGGATTGGGATCGGACGGGAACGTTTTTGTAAATTCTCGCGTCGCCCTCTAGTCTGCAATTCAAGACTAGTGGTGGTAGTTAAGTTACGTAACGGGTATAAAGATGTACGAGCTACACATCAATATTGTAGCAGCGGATGTTCAGTTATACAATTATCCAAGTTAAGTTTGTACTGATGTAAGCGGAGCACCAGTACATTACAGCCTGGCTCATGTTATCTGTCTCATTTACTTTCACCCCACATTCCCTCTATCATCGCATCGACTACACACACGTCTAGCTTAGTCTACAATTACGCTTTATCTCCACCCATCACTGCTCATTTGTATTACTTCTTGGTGTCTGCACAAACACATCCACCAGCCTATTCTTTATAACTTTAGTTGAATGATCCATGGATGACCTATAATGTTCCTGATCTGTTTTTAGGGGTTTTTTGTAGTAAGAATAATTGTGGCAATTATTTGGCTACACTAAGTGCTAGCAGCAGGAGCACAATGTAAAATGTGCTGGTCAGAGAAAAGTCAATCAATATTGCTCTGTAGCCTCTTTGACATCTGTTATAAAATAGACCAAATCAAATGAACTGGATTGATCACTTAGCCCTGATGCATTAAGAGATACATTGGCATATTGACAGCTAATTAGCTTTCTAGGACACAAGCCTGCTATGGTAGTCTGCCTCTCTAAGTGGTTGGTTATAATAAACTAACATGGAGAGCATTTGCACAAGCCAGACACTTGATGAACCAACTGTAAACTCTTAATACTGACGCTTTTTAAGCCTGAACCACTCTTTGTCAGATGTAAACAACTTGCCCTGAGCAGGACACATTTTTAAGTAAAGTTTTGAAATTACATGGATGCAAACCAGGATGAACTGGTCTAACAAGATTTAGGTACAAAGCTCTTTATATATTTCACATTTTTGCAATGTGACCTGGTGCATTTGCCACCTAACGGCAGCATTTGTTTATTTTGTTTATTATAAGCTGGGCTAATTTTCTGCCACAAAATGCCAATACTTCTGCGTGTGCTTACAATATAAGAAAGACGTATATCTTCCATCCATCCACACCCACTGGCCAAACACAGATCTTCCCTCAGGTCAGATCAACTCCCAATCAGTGGCAGTTATGAGTCACTTTTGCCTTCTCTTCTTGAAAGCGGAGAGTCAGGTTTAGCCAGAATGGCCTGGTTTGCTAATACCAGACTGCCCAGGGATTTGGCTTGAGACTGATGCAGGTTTATGTAATCTTAATGACGCTGGACGAGCTGTATTTTAAAAATAGTCATAGTGATATGGTACCACTTCCTCATATATGTCCATGGTTGAGGAATATGACCTCAAAATGAATCATCAAAATGTAACAGTGAATAGTCTGCCTTGGTTCTAAATGTGAATGGCCCTAAAGTAATAACATTTATTTGAACATGTGCTCTACATAACTAAACAATTATGTTGTATACAGCCTACACCCACATAGGGTACCCAGCAAGATTTACTGACATTATTCACACGATGGATTGCCAGATTGCTCAGAACCATATCCAGAAAAGAAAGGGCCCCTTACCTATAGCTTTTTAGTTTTTATTATTTTTGTCAAACAGAACAGTTTCATCTCCGTCCATCCATCTGTAAGCAGCTTAACTATCTGCTGATTTTGGGACTGATCCTGAGCACGGTCTGGATGTAGAGTTTTCTAAAAGAATAGCACCTTCTGTTGGCTCTGCTGGCTCTTGTGACAGAGCCTCTCCCCTTTACACCCCTCCTCTTGTGAAATTTGACACCTACCCCTCTGCTCAGTCCTTTGCAGATGTACACTAGAAAGCACTAAGACAGTGCAGACCTTCACCAAGGTAGCTAATTCCCCCTATATGCTCTCCTACAGCCACACAACTGTTTATTTTAGGAGTGCATATAGGGGGAATTAGCTACCTTGGCGGAGGTCTGCACTCTCCAAGTGCTTTTTTGTTAGAACCTATTTTGTTTCTCAAAGCCAAATAGCCTCTTTGTGAAGGCCATTCAGTCGACTACAAGATCAACCTTGTGATAATGTCTTTGTTTTCCTGTAATTAAAGGTTTTTGTCTCTTTGTGTTGACAATGGCACTCGATTTCAGAGTCAAATTCCAAAGTGAAGCTTGTAGAAAGATGTATTTTGACAGGTAGCTGTTGAGCGTGACAGGCCTCCCAGACCTAGTGGCAGGTAAATAATCTTAAATTGGAGCTTGTTTTCTCCTCCTTGAAATTATTCCGCCTGGTAAAATGTTCAAAGTGGAATTGAGCGCCTTGCACAAAATGTCTCAATGCTTTTTTCTGTTTTTATCCCATTGCGTACCTCCATTTATGACCGCTCTCGTTCCATCATGTCATTTGAGATAACATTTTTGTGGTTGTTTTGAGCTGCCTTTGTAACAGCCTCACACTAATCATCGGTTGTAGATGAGTCCGTCTGTGTTTTGCAGGACTAACAGTCTCCTATCTCTGTGTGAATAGGAAGAGGTGGAGGCCGAGAACAGAAGGAACACAAGAACTAAAGTGACGCCAAAGCTGACCCCACACCAGCCGGAGGTGAGAACGCACATCCACAAACGCACTAATTCACGCACATGGACGCGCACATGGACACACAAGTGTGAGTGCTACCATCGATCGCAAAGAAGTAATATAAACCAAATGGCAAAGCACTAACACCTAATTCACACTGACAGCGGTACAGATACGTGTCCAGAAATAGGCAAGGATTCCATTTTTTCCGGACTCCACTTGCGGCTTTCCATACATTCACAGCTCCGTGCTTCACGTGCACCAGTGAGAGGGGACACGTACAGCACACGTACAGCACACGGACCACACTGTGACTGACAGGAGGAAGACCGTACGCAAATGGCTCCAAACGTACTGCATTCAGTGTAAATGAGGCGTTCGATTGTGTAGACAAAATAAAAGAATGCAGTGAAGTTTTAATAGAAGCTTAACAGATTTTGTTTTATTTTATATTGCCCAATAGCACAACAAAATTGCCTTGAAGGGCTTTACAGAACAATGTTGTGTTGTCAATGTTAGGATTATTATTGATTAATATGAATAAAAGTAAATTCTGGAGAATATGCTTGATGTATTTACAGGTGTAGCACAGATATTGTAGCCTTTTTCCAACTCTTTTGTGAGGGCTCTGAATCTAAAGGGCATGGGTTCTACTTAAATAAGCAAAAAACAACTTTGATCTGACTTTGTATTTTAGACCTAAAAGCTCAAATATATGATTTTTCACTTAACAGTTTTGTCATGTTAAAAACATCTTCTGAAACTATCAGAATATTAACTCATATATATATCTTGCTTGTTTTTCATCCTAAATATTACATGTATGACACAGTACAATAATCCGACTGGTCCTGTGTCTGTATTCAGAAATCCAGTGTATACGGTCGTCATGACTCCCGGAGCAGCATTAGGAGCAGAAAAGAGGGAACGCTTCAGAAGATTGGAGACTTCCTGCAGAGCTCCCCCACTCTGCTGGGCTCCAAAGGTTAGTGTGTCGCACCACTTAACTATGTACAATGTGTGTCAATTAAATCCGTACTGCTCAATAAATGAAAGTCTGGGGATGAGAGCTGCCAACTGTTCAGAACAATAGACTCGGTAAAGATATGTTTTAGTTTAGAGACCGTAGGTAGAGGCTTATTTACAGACCTGTAAAGTGCACACCAACTTGCCAAATGTATGACAGAAGATCTGCAGTTTTTTTGCAGAGCATGTGGCATGTACACAGAGTCATGTGATTGAGTCTGGACATACTTTTTAAAGCTGTGATTGTATATTTACTTATAGAAACATAAATAGGTTAATTGGGCACAGGTTGCAACATGATTTTGTGTATAAAAAAAATCAAACCTGCCACATATCAAACCTTCGTCAAGTCACATTTTAAAATTCATGTCCGTGTGCATGTGGACTCAAATTGAGCTTGTGGTCTGAGATTTTGTTATCGTAGCTGTCGGTGTGGAACAAGGGGCACACAGCCTTAGGCACTCCGAATGCGGTCTTCCCTCAGGACGATCCGAGCTGCTCTGAATTCTGGAACGGTCCAGAAAACAACTAAAAGGTCAGCCTGTAAGGCCGCAGGGAACATATTTTAAGCATGTTTTGTTGCGTGTAAACCCGGTGGAACTAAACCTCCACAATCAAATCATTTTCTCAAGTCCCCAGTGTGACCCCTCACAAGAGTCAAAATGCTCTCTCTTGGCCAGGAATGCATAATGTTATTGGCAGTGTTGGTTTGTTAGCCTTGTAGCAATTAAAACTGTCTGGATTCAGAGGAACTCCAACCCCAAGCAACAATTTACTTCACTGTGGAAATAGATAGAGCATTTACCCCCAACACTGAAGGATTTTAGGCCCTACAAATGGTTAAGATCCTAGTAAAGTCCAGATTTGGCCAGTTTTAACAATGAGTCTTTGGAGTTTCTCGTGCTTTAAATTGAAATTGCATGTGGGATGATTATTGTATGCATGATATATGCTGAGTCAACATTCTTCATTGTTCCCAGTGACTTTTGTACAGAAAAATACAAAGTTTTGGTCTGTTGGCAAACACACTCAGGCCTGTGGGGGATTAACATGGATTTAAAAGCATTCATCCTGAAAATCTGCACATAAATCCAAAATGAAAATAATCTGGTTCAAACCATTGAGCTGCCAGAGCAACACGGCGGAAAGGTCTCTGTGAATCTGCCCTTTTATGGATATGATACCTGCAGAAGGGTATATCAGGCCACGTTCAGCCAAACTAGCTTACAAAGAAGGGGCGCCTAAAGGAGAACAATACACCTTCTGTTGATCAGCTTCAGTGACGCTAAATTAGTGGGGTGGATGAGGCTTTCTTCACGTGCGCCTGTAAAAAATACCCTAACAAGTATGAGTGCACCAGGTCACGTCTCACAGTAGGCCCATACAGAGAACATGAACTTGAAAGTACAGTTTACTTTTCATAGCCACAGTTCCCAGTGTATTATAAAAAGTGCAGGAAGTCTCTGTAGAGGGAACATTACAAAATAAATCTTAAGTTGTTTGTTAGCTTGTGGAAGTCAGTGTCCTTCTGATGGTCATAATCAAAGACAAAATAAAATCTGTCAAACACAACATAAACAAGCTGGATCTCAGGTACAGACACGCAGTATAGTAAATCCAGCTACTAAAAACACTATTAGATTCAGTGTGTAGTGATCATGCCACAAATGTTGTTGAGAATGCAAGTTTAAAAAACACATTGTTTGAGAAAAACACTGCCTTTAAAGTTCAACTTTTTCAACTTTCAACTTTTGGTTTATTTGTCATATGCATGTCAACAATGCAATGAAATGCTTTGGATCATAAGAACCGTTAGACTCACTAAGATAGTCCAGAAGTACTAGTAGAATGCAGTAATAGTACATGGTAAAAAAGTGTTTGCAAAAAGAAATAAGTAACAATATAATAAACATATGATAAAAATACAAAGATGCAGTTGGATTAAATAAGGTGTAAGTAGAGTATTTCACGGTGGTAAAATACTTCAAATGAATTTCGTATTACACATGATATAGTATTGCACATGTAGTAAGTAGCGTGACAGTGAAGTAGTGACATACACGATACATTCAAATAGTGCAGCAGCAGTAAACATATTACGTAAAGTGATTTAGTGCAGTATTATTGGGAGCATTATCGATGCTCTACTGAAATATAAACCCCATACTTACAGAGAGCAATAGTGCCCGCCCCCTCTGGTTCTGGAGGTAAAAATTCCATCCCATTTTTGCCATAGACTTTTCGAAAAGTCCATATTATAATATTTTATTAGATTGGTGGAGGCTATGCAGCTGGTAACTCATCATCAAAGTCATAAAATACATAATATTCATATGAATACTAGCTTTTCCTGTTTACAACTTTCAAATCCCTTTTTAGATTGAAAATATTGGATAACCTCCATCGACCTTTTAAAGAGGTCTATGAGATTTTTACTTTTTTACGGGCACTGATGTGGTCTATAATCTGCACCACACAGAGTCCTAATGTCTGCCCAATGTTTCTCTCAGTGCATGTGATGTTAGCGTCTACGGCATGCTAAGTATATCTGCTTCACTTATAGACCCCTACAGAAACAGACTACGGACTACAGCAAATTATCTCCCGAATGATGAAAGCTCCATCCGTCCTTCACGTAAAGCCCTTAATGATGCAATATCTCTGACTTTAAAGGTAACTCCGAGTTACATACTGTATTCAAATAGGATCAAAAAACGCAGACGTCTTTTCCACCCACTATCTGTGCATCTGTGCTTTTCATCATTCCACAAACTTGGCCCAGGAGGTCGCCATCGAGCGCAGCAGAATTACAGTTTAAACTATTGTACGAAAAGAGACAACCCAAGGGCGGCTTCAACAGACTGGTGGAAGTGACCGGGCAAGGGCACAGACTTCAGGGTGATAATGATGTCTTGGGGGAGAAGTTAAGACAGCAGCCATATTGGAGTAAGCTGTAGTCATGTGTGTTTTATCCCCAGAGAGCACGTGTTAATTGTCGCCCAGGGTTTCGGACATGGAGGCTTCCATTATTCCACCTTCTCTCTCCTCCACCTGTCTTTGGGCAGTGATCCAGTTCTCTCACTTTGACCTTGTCTTTTTGAGAGCTCAGGTGCCTACAGGTTGAGGACATCTCTTTCAAGTGACTTTATAGAGTGTATTCCAAAAATGTGGACCACTAGATTTGCTAATGCGAGAATAAGATTAAGAATTTTCACCGTTACTGTCCACAATTTATGACTTAGTGGTATAAGTGAACTCAGAGCTCTAGAATCAAATATAATCTGCCAAAGTCTTTCAGTAATTATTGGTTGATCTATCAATTATAAAGTCATGCAAGCATCTACAGTATAACAGTCTTTACATATTGTGACTTTGAACAAAGGAATAATGCCTGATTTTACTGTAAAAAAAAAATCACTAATAAAAAAAAAATGTATGTACAGTTATTGTAAAGATATTATTAGGATATGCTCGTCAAAGTGAATAATATGGGACCCCTATTTTTAACAGATACAACACTGTAAAGACTGTGGAATAATGAGCTGCAGCGACTCAACATTTGTTTTTCTGATCTCTTTCCACAGCCAAGAAGATGATGGGTTTGGTGAGCGGGCATGATGTGGACCCCCCGGCCTCATCCTCATCCCTGACCAAAGGCAGGAAGAGCAAGAGGAAGCTGTACAGACCAGATATCTCTTCACCCATGGACATGCCCCCACACCCGGTCAGTGACCACCAACACGCGTACATGAAATAAAATCACATGTTGTGCTCAAAACATTCATTGCAGCTAGAAAAGTAAAAGGGGAGGGACATAAGTAAAATAAATATTACATCAACAGGATCAGATCAGCTTTTTTTATTTTATCTATATACTGTATTTTCCGCACTATAGGGCGCACTGGATTATAAAGCGCACCAAAAAACGCTTGGAGGTCAGTAAGCACAACCAGAATTAATCCATATGTAAGGCGCTCCGGATTATAAGGCACACTGTTGGTTTTTGAGAAAATTAAAGGTTTTTAAGGTCGCCTTATAGTGCGGGAAATATGGTAGTTATGACAACAAAACACTACATGTTTCCCCATATCTCGAGATTAAATATTTGAAAAACAATTGTTGTTTTGTCGACTCAATTGTCTCGAGATTTCAGGAAAGTGAATATTGAAAAATAATAATCTTAGGAAAACAAATAAAAAATAATATTATGTATGTCCTCTCAAGGCTTCTGTACTTTTGATAAAACAGCCTAAATCCGTATCTGTCGTATAACGCTACTATCCTTCTACTATAGCCTGGTGTATATCTGTGAGGACATGAGGAGATGTGCAGTTGCTCTGATAAAAAAGGCCCATGGGAACAGTGTCTGTGGAACCATCAAAATGCCATTAAGGCAAGGAGCGGTCCCGTCTCTGCTCTGTACATCACAGGGACCGTTCCGGTGAGCGGCCCCCGGCTTCAGGATGGAAGGACTAATCTGTGACATGTGACACCACGCGACCTCGGCTGGAGTTATGGGACAAGTATAAAATCAATAATAATACTATAATACTAATGCATGAGCTTTTTTAGACATTCAGAGACAATTTCATGCATTATTCATTCGCTCCTCAGTCACACTCGGTGGCAGAAGTGTGACCATTCTGCCCCAACAGCCAAACAAACCCATTCAATCATAGGCAATGTGTGCCCAGGGACACAACGACAGCATGTGCTCGGGCGGGGATTTGAACCAGCGACCCTCTGGTTACAGGACAAACACTTACCCACTGCCGTCTTTTGTAATTTTCTATCTCTTTATACATTAAATTCCTTAACAAAATTGGTGAAATGTGACCTTTTATATCAGGCCAGCATGGGTATTCATTTAGGATGGCAGTGGCTCAGTGGTGAAGCAGTCATCCTTTAACTGGAGCTTGTTCCAACTGTGCATTGTTGTGTCCTTGGGCAAGACACTTAACCCTCTTTGCCTGAATGTGGTTGTGTGAAAGGTGTTTGGTCACCAGAATCGTGGTATGGCTGTGGCTAGTCTTACCAGTGTATGACTGTGAAGTAAATTAATAATGTAATATATTGTCTAAAAACGTATATATGCATGTCATTTTCAACTGCTTCTCATTTAGTTCTACAAGGGCTAGTGCCAAACCATATGCCTCTCGTCCAATGTGTAGATATCATTGTAACTCCCAGCCATTTGCCAAGTTCTCCTCAGTTAGTCCAATTTAAAATGCAAAACTTTATCCCCCTGAAGAAGTGATAACTCCTGATTGAATAACACTGGCTTAAAATTAAATCACTGGCTAAATGTAGCATTGCCCAGATTCGGCCTCGTTCATGGGAGTATACTGGCTCCGATGGGAGATGTCTGTGGCCTTAGAGGATGAATTCTAATTAAGGTGTGCGTTCGGGGGAAGCTCCAAAAAGGTCATCTGTGGCTCTTATCTAATCTCACAGCTTTCAGACTCTTTCAGGACCAAACGAGACAAATCTGCATTTCAATGAAACGCCCGCGGTCCGGTGGACAAATGCATGTTATTAATTAGGCTAGGATTGAATAGTGCAATATTGGAATAATTAACACTTTAAGTCCTGGTTAAATCTTGGTTCAAGCCCAGTCTTTATGAACAGTGCTTCAATTCTCAAGCCAGAGGTCAGGGGTCATCATCATCATCATCATCGAGCAGGAACTAATATAAGGGAACATGTCGTCTTCACCTACAGGATTTGGCTTAACCCGATAATATAATCGGGTTAAGCCAAAATCTAAGTGTTTTGAAGTGGATTGAGTTTTCTGTCGTTAACTACTTTATATTCTGACTCGGTAATTCCCAAACAGGAAGCTTCAATCGTGTTTTTGTAGTTGACAACATCATCTCTTCATTTGTGCGTCTGACATTTGTAGTTTTTTCGTCCGTCTCTGCTAATAGCGCAGAGGTTATCAGCGGCTCGTTCTGCTAATGCATAATTAATGAATCTAAGACCAGGGCAAAATGAGTCCCACGTTCGTTAAACTCTTAGCAGTAATAGGGTTCAGTGGGGTTAGCGGAGTGGTTAGCAGTCCTGGCTTACATCAAAAAAGATGCATTCAGTTGCTGGGTCAAATGCCAACCTGTGATCGATAAACTGAATTCAAATTAATGAGGGGCAATCATAAATAAATACATTTTACTGTATTCAAAGCATTTCAAATATGTGCCTTAATGGATAGAGCATTTACCCCTTAACTAGAAGATCCCCGGATGAAGTTCAGGTAAGCCACTATACTATACTTTACCTTTAGTCATTTATTGATTTAATATTTTTATTCATCTCATTCATTAAGATCGTTCATTACTATGAGCTTCTGCGTGTGGCTCTGTGCTGAGACTTACTTTATACAGTTTGATGTCAGAGTGTGATCATGTCAGACTTCTCTGTGCGTCTGCGACAGAAGCAAAAGTGACTGGTTCGATTGGCCCCATCAAAGCGTCTCTTCATCTATTCTCAAGAGCCCCGATAAAAGACCTAACTAATCCCGGGATGCGTTTGACACGGGCCGACATTACCGAGATCGGATGAAGCCATCAGTTTTCACTCAGCTCCGGACACTAGACCTAGATTTATGACTCACGTACCTTCAGTGCCATATACTGAATCATTACAGGCGGCTTTTTTGACAAATAAAAAATGGGCGTTCCTTTGCAGGTGCCATACAGCCTTACAGACCTATCTGATGTGATTTATAGAAATGTGTGTGAGGATCCATTTGCTCCGTCCTGTGATCTTTCACTGTCAGAATGGACAGAAAATACATTAGTGGGTGCATTTACAACACACTCAAGCAGGGCTCAATATTTCTGAATGTCTAAATCATGAGGGGGCATATTAAACCGGCGGCAGTGGTGCAGTGGGGTAGGTGCTCGCCCCTCGACCAGAGGGTTGGTGAATCGAGCCCCCGTCCGAGCGCACACTGTCGTTGTGTCCCTGGGCAAGACACTTAACCCACATTGCCTATGAATGAATGAATGTGGTTGTGTGATTGGTGTTCGGTGGTGGTGGTCGGAGGGGCAGCCACGCTTCCGTCAGTGTGCCCCATGGCAGCTGTGGCTACATAAGTAGCTTACCATCATCAGGTGTGACCGTGGAGTGAATGAATAATTCAAATATGTAAAGCGTCTTTGAGTAGTTGTGAAAAGCGCTATATAAAATTGATGA
>JAVQKC010067767.1:0-18238 GCA_036025475.1 Philypnodon macrostomus
AGTGCAAGTCAGCTGTTTGTGTCAGCAGGGCTAAACACATTTCAGGACAGTTTTAAGGATTCTGCGATACAATTATAATGTGTCTGACTGATATACAACTGAGTGCTACACGTTACCAGTCTCAGTTGTGGAGGCATTGGTACAGCTGTCTCTTGTAGGGTGTGCTGTTTACGTTTGTATGGGTCACCCTGTGTAGTTTTTATGTAGTTTTGAGTTTTTTGTGTGTGTTGTTGTCCTCTGGACTTGGAGTTTGTTATACAGTTTCTATATAATAATAATATTCATGTATTTGTTTCCTTTTAGCTTTTTTTGAATATAAGGAGGATGGTGGGAACTTTCCGAACCCTCCTTCCTACAGTGTGGCCACTTCTTTGCCGTCATACGATGAAGCTGAGAGAAACAAAGCAGAGGCCACTGTCCCATTGGTCACTGGAAGAGTCACAGTATGTATTGTATTTTTAGTACATTGAGCAGTATGAGCACATTTGTATAAAGTCTATATTTTTTACACCAAACATTACTTGTCATGCAGGAGGAGGACTTTGTGGCCCGAGATGACTTTGAAGATGCGGATCAGCTGCGAATAGGAAATGATGGAATATTTATGCTCACTTTCTTCAGTAAGATATTTATATTTGAATATGTATATTTGAATATTTATATTTGAATGTGTAAAGTGCATTTTTAAAAACCCTTTTCTGTTTTTTTTCAGTGGCATTCCTCTTCAATTGGATCGGTTTCTTCTTGTCTTTCTGTTTGACCACCTCGGCCGCTGGACGTTACGGGGCCATCTCTGGTTTCGGCCTGTCTCTCATCAAATGGGTTCTCATTGTTAGGGTAAGAGCTTCATGCTTTTAATAAATATAATTCTGAAAATGTAATGGCAATTCATGTCACTATTTTCTTTAGTTTTCTACCTACTTCCCTGGTTACTTTGATGGGCAATACTGGTTGTGGTGGGTCTTTCTGGCCCTGGGTAAGTAAGAGAAATAACAGTGTTTGATCAATTCAATGTGCATTTGTATTAATAAATGTTTTCCTTCTTCTGCCAGGCTTTATGCTCTTCATCAGAGGCTTTGTTAACTACTCAAGAGTGCGTAAGCTGGCTGATCCCACCTATGCCTCTCTCCCTCGAACAAGAGTACTCTTCATTTATTAAAGGTAAAATAGATGTTCAGATAAAGGTATTTCTGTCCCTGCAAACTCTTTTGATTGTTGTTTTTATTTTTGTATTGCAGGAGTGTGGAGGAACTGGAACAAGATGAGAAACAGTAAAGTGAGAGGCAGGTTGTAGTTGAAGACTATACAACTCTTATACAATATTCAGGAATCCTATTGTTTAAATTTGTTTAAAACTATATTAATGGAAAATGGTTATATGTAATAGTTCCTCGGTGTAATCATTAGTGGCAAATGTTAAGTGCTAATTACATTTGTTTGTAATGTTGAAGTAATGCCTTATATCATTTGATGGTAGCATACAAGCATGCATCTGTCCTTAGGGACTTTTGGCTGAAAAAAAACAACTCAACACTTTTTAGATGCACTATAAGCATGAAGAATACTTTGTAGTATCCACCCGTTTCACACCAGATGGTTTTATTGTGGAACAGCAGGTTTAAGACATTATGTTCACATCAAAAACAATGATAATTTACTGCACATATTTAACTTTTATTAACTCACCTGTTGGCTTCAAGTAGTGTTGCTCTTTTTGTAGCCAATAGGGGACAGTGTTGTCTGCAGCGTTTAGTGAAAATGGTCTTAAAGGGCCTCCATAACGAAGAATACATGCTTGTGGTTCAAATGTTTTGACTGCAGTACATAATCCATATGTTAGGATTTTTATATCAAATTAGGTAAAACTACCCACCATTAAAATACAATTTAACCTTCAGTTACTGTACAACAGGAGAATATCTGGTTTGGATTTTGAAATACCAGCAAGTAGAACTCCAGATGGCCAAATATCAAGCAAGAAGCCCATGAGCTTTATGGGTTTTGTTTGGGTGTTTTTAGCCATATCATTTCTGATGTCCACGCACATTTTCTGGTTCACATTCACGATACAACAGCTTCTTATTTGTGGAAAAGCCCAGCGAATTTTTGATTGGATTGCAGCTGGTAATGAAATTAACCCATTGTATTTTCGGGTGGATGAATTTGCTTAATTTATACCCTTTTAAAAAAAATAGGGAATAAAAAAACCTGTAAAAAGTATAAGATGTAAGATGATGGTTCATATATATATATATGAATGAATGTTAAATGCAAATGCACTTTTAGAAACATGCCAATTAAAACCTGCATAGCATCAAGTTCAAACACACTGTTCAAAGGCGTGAGATAATAATCATATCATCAATGGAGAAGTGTGGGTTTAAGGATAGTGCAGCAGACAACCGTTATAACTGCATAACGGAGGCTTTGATACTGACGATATGCTTTATTCTGTGATCAGCTGCATCCATAATGTTTTGTTGTGATTAAACTGTACAGAAAACATTTAGTGTTAAATAAATGTCACTTTTAATTCTTTTTGTGTTGTCATTTTACATTCATGGATTTTAAATCAGTAGATGGTCAGGAAAACGTCATTGAAATGGGAAAAATATTTCTGACGGTGAAAGAAGGGTATTTATCTAGAACGGGGGTGGGCAAACTGCGGCCCGGGGGCCACATGCAGCTCTTTGGGCTGTTTAATCCGGCCCTCCAAGCATTTTCTCTTATTTTTAAAATGATAAAATATTGCCAGTTTCTCACTCACGTTGTTATAACCTGCAGTAACCAGTTAACTCCACATCAACATATTTTTTCACTGAGGTCCGATCAAAGGCTGTATGTCTCATTAGTCAGAAATGTTTGCAGTTTACAAAGAATACAATATCAGCCGGCCCACTTGGCACATTTTTAAACCCATGTGGCCCTTGAGTCAAAACGTTTGCCCACCCGTGATCTAGAACGATATATAATGTTAATTTATTTAGATTATATTGTATTTTAGGAACTTCCTGTAATTTCACCCAAAAGTCAAACTTTTAGTCACTAGTTTGATATATAGGCCCTATAGAGTATCCAATGTTTGGTCAAATCAGAGCAAACAGGACTTGCTTGACTTAACATTTTTGATTAGTGCTGTGTTTTTTGTATGTATGACCCCATCCCTAGTATCTGGCCGTTCCTTCAACATTCATTTGTTTTGAAGGAGCTCAAACTTGCACCAGCTGTGGTGATTACATTTGTTTGCAGCCAGGTGAGGGGTTTGGGGCATGTCCCACCAGGTAGGACAGCACATCTCAGACTCGAAGCATACGGGAAACACTGTCTTAGCTTTTAGGCCTGAATACCTTGGTCTTACAGTACAGTGAAGGAGCTGCCACGTACCCATGTCCCAGATTTTATGACATCAAAATGAATAGATATTTTTATATATATATAATATATTTTTGTATCCTCTGTGAATCTGCCCAGAAGTGAAGTAATAGACATACTAACATATAGACTATAGTAAAATATTCAGTATATGCATATGCTATTAAGTTAGATACCAAGCTCCTATAACACAGTCCTTAGTCAGTCCATAGTTACTGGCATTATTAGTTAGTTATGCCTTCTGTTAGTAGGTTAGTACACAAGCAGGAAGTGGCTTTCTTGATTCATTGTTCATTGGTTTATACTGTGACCCTATTTATGACAGCTGAGGGTCAGTCCCCAGAATCGTCCACTTGTCGGGGGAGGAAGAAGATGGCTTTCTGCCCGATGTGGGTTCTTGGGCCCAGTTTGGGTTTGCCGTTCTTTTTCAGACCTACGTACCAGTTCATCTCTTTGTATTTTCGAGGTTGATACGTGTTATAGTGGTTTTCTTCAAGCTTCTCCAGGAAATAGCACTCCTCATTCACAGTGGGCTGAGAAGGATGCAGAAAAAACATGTTAAGGGCTTACACAATGAACAATACATTCCTTTTAAACTGTAACTGTAAACAAATAGATTACTGAAGAAGCTAAATACTGGTTCTGATTTAAAGGTGAATACATCCCATTACCTATGGGTCACATATTAGGTCATAATGTTTAGCCTGACTGGTGTAAACTGTCTTTATCACTCACTGAGCTGTACATGCGGCCCTCGCTGTTCATGGCCAGGTACCTTCCTGCTTCCTCTCCTTTGATGACCACAACACCTCTGTCCACAGAGTTGAGCTTCAGAACAGCTGTGGAAATGAAAATATGACAAAAGATTTTAAAATATAATCCAGGAATTTGACAATATTTTGAATAAAAGTTTTAATAGCAACGATATTTTGTGGCCTATGGGTGTGAGCTGCTCCCTGTAGCCTTTTCAGGATAATTGTTAGGGTCTACATGTTTTGAAGTGGGTTAGGCTAAAGCACTGATAATATTTGCTTCAGACTGGCATGTCCTACTGCTCTTACTGTATACGTCCCTCTCCTCTCTCTGGCCCCGCACTGTCCCATCGGGGAGTATCTGAAGGTGATGTCCGCCATTCATGCAGTACAGCCGAGTGAGTCGCCTGTAGTCCGGCAAAAAGCCACTGAAGTCCGTCTGCTGCTCCCCCACGTCTTCCCCCATCATCCAGCTCAGAGGACACAGGAGATGGAGCTATTCTACCCCGGCTGGGAGGCCTGGTTTCCGGTGAAATGTAATGAATGACCGCTCGGTGGGTCCCCTGTGGTGGTGGTCAGGTGTTTACAGGCTCATGGACGCGCACAAGGACCACACGGGCAACAGACGCGCGCCCACGAGACTTGATGCAATGCTCAATTCTCAGAAGGGTTATAAATCAGGATTATATTTTGGGGGCTATGTGTAAAACAACAAAATCAACAATGTAGGCTAACTAGACAACAGGATACTATGGTTTAGACGATTTGGCTATTTATGCTTGGTTGTGCACTGAAATAATTATTAATGATAATTAATAAATTAAAGATGAACAATTTCAGCACTTTGCAATTCCTCAAGTACAATTTCAGTTAATGGGCTGCAGCAGGCATGAATGTGAACTTCTCCCTCTCCCTTGAAATAAAGTACATTTTCTACACAGCAGTTTAAGGGGAACCTGGACACTGAGCAGGTGTTTTTCCTCATGATAAAGTCTTAAATCCACAGCTGGCCTTTGTTGGCTCCAAATACGCTTAAGACTAAACACAGGTGTAAATAATGAAGCTGATGACGCCCGTTATCCATGTGTTTCTAGTCAAATCTGTATCATCCAAAGCCCTGCCCAACCAGATGCCAGAATTTATTACATATTTTCACTCAACACAAATAAGTGAAAGAAAGATTCACACAAAAATCATATAAAAACCACACCAAGATGAACAGTTTGACCTTTAATCAATGGGGGTAAAGAGGGCTAGGGTTCGCACTACAGAGGAGAAATAATACAGGGTATAGAAAAACTATTATCAGGAGACAGGTTCACCACATATTCTTTACAATGGATTATATGTACATAATTCAAATCTTTAAACTAAACAAAGCTTCAGAGAAGAGCTTAAACCAGTGAAACATGATCGGCCCTTGATAAATTTCCAAAAAGGTAATGTCTGCATATGTTTTTATACAAAATAGATTTTCAAAACAAATATTTGGGTAGTGCAATTTGTTTTTAGATTTATGCTGGTTGATTACTTTCACAAACAGTTTTTTTCAGAGTGAAAAAAGACTGACTTCTTCACAGTTTTACACAAATTGACCAAAGCTATCGCGTTATAAAAAAGTATTAAAACATTGATGATCTGTACAGTGAGTTTTTTTTGTATTTAGCTTACACGGACACGTAGTGGGTTTGTTGTCTGGTTATGCTTTGGTCACCTTGTTGTAGTTGAACATAAAAGAGGTCTTTTTGTGCAGTCTTTAAACGGACAGTGTTTTTTTTCCTGAAATCTGACCTGCAGAGATAAGGGTTTATGGTGAATCTCCTTGTATGTAAATAGCTTATACATCAGAAAACCTAAAGCTGTAGCCTGGAGGTTCTCTAAAAATAAGATTAAAATTAAACTTCCCGGCCCTGTTCTGTGAAGTAGGTAATCTGTCCATTATTATTTTATTTCCTCCCCTGGCCTCTACAACAACATCAAATTAGAGATTTTCAGTGGTCTGGTAGCCCACACTGATGTTGCTGTAGAGGCCAGGGGAGAAAGTAAATAATAAATATGACTGATTACCCGCTTTACATCAGAACAGGGTCAGATAGTAAATTTATATCAATTTTTTATTTAATTATATTAGGAAACTTCCAGACTACAGCTTTAAACAAGAAGCAGCCATAGGTTTGTGTTATGTGAAGGTGATAGTTATTTCTATTGCATATATAGTTGTCCTCAGTATTATTAAACACATATTGAGGAGCATGGATGAAAATATAGGCAAGTATGTGAGTTTTTTTTTTTATATATATATATACCTGTAAAAAAAGAGCAGCAGCGGTAAGTTGGATACACTGGATGTGAAAGTAACCCACGAGTGACGCGCAGGCAGTCAACAGATGTACCAGAAAGAAAAACATGAAGCGTCTTCTTTCTGATGGTATAGGTATGAGTTAAAACAATTAGCAATTCATAAAAGACAACTAAACCAAGACAGAGAAATCTAAATGTTTTGGTTCAATACAGAACAGTTGACACACAAAAAGTTGCTGTTAATCAAGTATGTGTTAAAACCTTAAGCATGAGACAGTTGAACATAAATGCATGATTAGAGACAATGTGGTTTAGCAGAACATTTTTGCTCAGAGCTACATTTATGTTTAGCCCAACATAATTATTTTGACATTTTCTGATCAAAAAGCACCCATTTGTACTTTGTAGCCATATTTTGACAGATCCATCAAATTTGAACAAAGTGCCATATTTGATCTGTACGAGTTCATTAATTCACATTCTGTTTTGTTTTCTGTGCTTAATAAAACACAAGCTTTTTTTTTTTTTCTGAAGGCTGATCATTTAAGTGCTGGTGTTAATTGGGTGGAAATATTGCAACATATTTCCTTTCCTCACTGACAACACAAAGAAAACAGTGAAACCTACATAGTGCTCCGTGATCACACAACAGTCTCAATAGTTAAATTCGGGGACTTAAACTGAGCCATCTTTACCGCTTCACAAATCAGGCGAGTCCATAGATTTTACTACAAATACTGACAAAGTTTCAGCATCACTAAAACATAGGATGGCTTTGGCACTGACCGACTTTCCATAGACTGACTGCTGTGGCTGCACACTTTCACTGGGACACAACGGGGAGATGACAAGGGCAGAGTATGCTGTTATATTCGTGCAAATATACTAACTACACACAGAGGAGGTGTGACGGGTCAAGGTGTTACTGGCTACAGAGTGCTGCAAGTGTCAGACGGTGGTCGAAGTTCATGGCTGTGTGAGATTTATCAGCGCTGAACATGTGCAGTGAGTTTTTAATGCACACGCTCTCACTCTACAAACTCTTCAATAGCAAATGGAATAAAAACTAATAAATGCATAGACTTGATCATACACTATTACAAACACACCTTCTCTTCCTGTCTAAGGATGGATGACGACAGCTTAACTTTATAAACACAGCTCAAACAAAACAAGAGGAACAGTTATTTCTCAACAGTGTTAAGAAATTATTTTTGCGAAATAACACAAATTGCCCTATGTTTTCGGATTGGTAGACACGCATATGTGACACATTCCTGTATATTATCAAGGGCAGCGGTGGGGCTAAAATATTATAGAAAATAAAAGAAGAAATCATCAAAAGTAAAGACTGGTACATAGAATAACAGTCTTTTTCACAGTCTCTTAAAGCCTTTTCAGGAGGAGTCAAAGTGCTTGTATCGCACGCAGAAATCAAAATGTGCGCAAGATTGCGATAGAGAAAAAAAAAATAGGCTTTCAAATATTTCATTCTCAACACTTCTTCACACAGAGGATGACTGAGCTGCCACTTCTTCTAAAGATAAACACAGCTACTGAAAAACAAGGAGAACATTGCAACTGCATGTTATATGAAGTACAATCAACATAGTAAGCGGAGGGTTTGTAGACCATGACCAGTTTAGAGTTATGCATGCCTTGGACAGGTTAGGAAGAAATGGATATATATGATGACGGATGATATATATTAGGCAAAAAAGGCACATTATTTTTCCCTTTTTTTATAACATGGAAACTCGGAAGAAGTTTGCTTGTGTGAGAAAGCATCCTTGAATCGAGCACACGGTTGTCCCAAGAATCAAAGCAATGGTGTTAAATGACTGTAAGCTGTGACTAAAACAGAACTAGAACCTAGAATAAAACTATTGAGAATTGTAAAAGTCTTCTTAAGAGCGCATTATTTGTTAAACCTTTGCTACGCTTCCCGGTAACAATCTGAAAATTGTAATGCATAAATTGTTAACATCTGAAAATGTAGAAAATACTCAGAACCTGTTCATAGATAGTAATTATCTATTGAATATACCGTTCTGTGTTTTGAAAGTAAGAAACCTGAGACGACATGGATGTTAGCCTATTTTTCTGTGATAACTTTTTACCAAAATAATTCCTACACATGACACACCACGGTAGACCAAAAAATATGACAAAATAAAACCAAAAGCTGTGTGCTCTCTGGGCGGCTATCCGCAAACACGTTTAGCCCCCTCCACTGCCCAGACCAGGTTAAGCCAACACCAGGCACGCGCCCCAGTTAACTTTAAGTCCTCTTCGGCTTCGGCTTTCATGGTTGCTCCTGGGATGGGGCGGATGGTGGTGAGGGGATGTTTAAGGCATTGTGTCTGGGGTAGGGAGCGACAGTCATTTCTGGTGGAACAGGAGAGCCTTCACGCTCCCAGCCTTGAATTTTGGTAACTGGTTGCTGATGATTTCCGCCAACATCTCCGGGAACTCCACGCTGAGGGACTTGTTGACGAAAGTGTAGAAACAGAAGTTGAGAAGCCCACCAACCATCTGAAAAAAATAAATTAAAATCAATAATAAGGTCACATTAGAGCCTCCAGGAGGTCAACATTCTCCAACCTGTTGAATATCTTGGGGTGGAGTCTGCATTCCTCCCAGTGTTACTGTTGGTTCTCTCTAGGTACTCAGGCTTGTGACTCTAAATCGCCCCTACTGAATGAATGTGGCTGTAAATGATTGTCAAGTCTCTCTGTCAGCCATGCGCCCTGGTCTAAGCCACCTAAGGCCCATAGCTGCTGGAAAAGGGTCTATGCACAAGTGACTCCTAGTGGGACTAAACATAATGATAAAAGAATGATGTCTGTTGTCCTCTTCCCCCACCTTTTGTGTCTTCCAGCAGTGTCAGGTCAATATTGAAAATAATGTTAATGTTTGGGCTGGTAGTAAATGTTAAAACATCTATTCAAGGTTCCCTTACTTCCTCTCAGATATTTTTTTTACAATCATCTAATTACCATGTATCAGATGACTAACCACACCCATACTGTATCATGCAATGTTCATACCTCGTGCATGGAGTCTAAGAGCTTGGTGAGCTGATAGAACCGTTGCCAGTTCTGACTGGAGTTTTCCTCTCGTTTTACTATTGCTTTGCCCAGCTCCTTTATGTACGACATTCGCAGCTCATCGAACACTGCCTGGCTCTTCAGACCGTCCTTTGGCACTGCAACCCAAGGGTTCACTCAAAGTTAAATTGTGTCCTGAGGTAGTTAAGATACAGCACTATGCGCAAGTGTGGTTATTGTACAGCCTACACTGATATTGATACTTTGACCTGTACACTTCAGCTGAGCACAATAAATTTAAAACAGCAGACCGTCGACAAGACATGAATCACATGAGGATTTCTGAGTCTTTTAATATAGCTTTAGTCCCTGATGATTTGAGTTGTTCTCCTGGGCAAGGGTACAGAACTATATACTAAGGTAATGACGTTTCTAGAGACTATTGTAGCCTGTACTAATGAGGAGCCCTCTAGCTGTATACAGAGGAGTGTTACCTGTGCTGAGCAGCAGCAGGACTTTCATGCACAAGTATTCATCATGTGAAACCTGCAGACGAACAAACTCGCTGGAAATCTTCAACATCTGCTCAAACTGGTCAGTCATGAAGGGCAGCTTCATACGATCCCTGAAATGAAAGTGAAAATAATCAAAATATCAAATAACCTGGATCTTATTGCATTTGAAGTGACCAGGTATGTCCAAACTTTTGCTACCGAGGGCTGATACTTCTGACCCACCAGCCAAAACAATATAAGTTTCCAGTGATTTAGAATACTACCATGTGGATATCCTGCTTTCATAAAGCTGCTTTCATTAAATACTCTACATGGCTGGCTGAACAAGGATCTGATGACTTTAGACTTAACTATAGTCATTGTCATTTTAACTACAACTAGAGCAGAACTTCATTATAAATATCATAAAATCCTGAGACCATATTATATCATGTTATTTTGAGACATCTAATTATCAGGGTCTGAGCACTGTAGCAATGTCAACGTCTCTCCTTGCTCAGAGCCTAGTTTCAATGCAGAATAATAATGTGTGGAAGAAATGCAGATTAGTGACAACTGACAGACAGGGAGCTTGACAAGCTCCAAACACACTCCACAACAGAACACTGAAAACAGATGCTGAGTTTAAGTGACGTTTTACTAAATTTAACAACATATGAATACTATAGAAAACAAAACAACATTGTACGTACTCATTGATGACAAGGTCTGGAGCAAAGCATAGCATGTTGCCGTTGCACTGTTGATAGGACCTCCAGCCCAGACCGAAGGACATGAGGAAGAGCCAAGAGCATTGGAGAAGGGTCATCTGGTCATCAAGGTGTAAATTTCTGAATCCTGTAGAGAAAAAAAATGACAGGGGTTGATTCTGTTTTTTAATAGACTACAGTACCTCGGGATGAGCAATATACCATAAACTACACAAATTTTGAATTGTGTGAAATGTTCTCCTATGTTACTGATATATAGCACACCATACTAACCTGGCAGAGACTTGGCCCATTTGACAGCAGAGATGACCTGCCTGCCCCCCAGTCTGTTCAGGGTGGTCATTAGTCGTGTGGATGTATCGGGCAGTGTGCTGTCGTAGCCTGCAAATATAGTCTCTGGCTCTATAGCTTTGAGCAGAGAAAGCATGGTGGGCACGAGCTGGGGCATACATTTGGGCACCAGGGATCGGGGCTCGACCGGTGGAGACGGGACAACCTCAGGTACATTGATCTGCTGCACTCCTTTTAGACGATTCTTCTTGATTTTACGTGCTATAGAGACAAAAATATGACTGTTAATCAAAATACGGACATAGAAGGCAAGGTGACAAAAAATGGGGAAAAAAAACTGGAGTGGCGAACACATTTAGGAGAGTTGACATCCAACACTGACTAGAAAGAGCTGTCAATCAAATGTTGCCAATTAATCCCCAATTAACGTGATGTAAAACACTAATACTAATTTTTTTAATTAGTACAAAATTTCAGCTTTTTATTCCAACTTTTTAAGGTGTGTTGCCGTTTATTAAAAATGAGAATGAATATTTAGTTTGTTTAGCTTGTATTCTATTCTAATTTAATATGGATTTATGAGTTTTGTGAACAATTACATGCAAGGTATACAGTTTCTTTACACTTTACAAATCAACCGACCTTCGAGGTTCATGCCGGCCATTAGACACTTCCGAAAACGGCAGGCTGGACAGTTCTTCCTCCTGATTTTGTCTATGATGCAGTCGTTTCTGCCAGCACACAGGTAATTGTGCTGCCCTATAGCCCATAGAAAAGAAAAGGAATCTGTTAATAGCCAAAACATGTGCACAAAAAAACACTCCAAAGGGAAATCGATTAGACTAAACTTCTTCAACCCAGTTAATCCCATCTGGTTTATTTCAGGTTAAAACCGTTTACTGTGTACCTTCCACTGCTCTCTTAAAAAAGACCTTGCAGCTGCCACAGGTGAGGACGCCGTAGTGACAGCCCGACGCTTCATCAGAGCAGACCAGGCAGACTTTATGAACCGTGCTTTTTCCCTGTGCTGAGGACAAAGCACTGGGCTCCTGACGAGTGGAAGAACTGTAGAAACAATATGGACACAGGGAAAATTTATTTAGAGACAATAATAATTACATTACATTTTATAAACGGTTTGTCACATGAACAGAAATATGTACAGGACAAATGTTTGAGGCTTGAAGGTTTGAGATGCACTCCCCCCAGTGGATATAGTGATCACATCTTTCTGTCTTATCAGCTAATCCTAGACTCAATGTTAAACGTTTGTGGAGCAAAACCAAACCAAGATTACCAAGAGTTACAAAACTAAGAATTGTTTTGGATTTAGACATTGATCCAGATCCACACTTTGCATTTTGTGATACAACACACAAAATGAGTTAATCATTATGAAAGCATGTCTGCATTACTGCACACCTGTTTTGTTTTTATCCAACAAAACGTCAAAGCAGTCTTTCTTTTCAACACTGTGCTTTGCTGCATCCATGCGACAGAAGTACACACCCCCTCCATAAGCCAGTGGCCACAACAACAACAACAACGCCCACAGTGAAGGGATATAATACAGCGGAAATAGGCCGGCGCAGTTAGATGCTAATGTTGTAGTATGTTACTATAGCAACAAGCCTTTTCCATGCAGGGTTACCTTCAGAAATACCCAGGTCAAATTGAAGACTTTTTAAAGACCCCTTTAATGACAGAATTTAATCCCAAACACCAAAATATTCTATTTTTAGTCACAATGAGTTTTTGATATATTATTTATTATATATTTTTGGCCCTTGTCTAAAATAAAGTGAATCTTGTATGAAAGCTGTATGATTTGAGAAAGCTGGTATCAAAATATACTGCACATTGTGATTATGTTACCGTTTTAAAATGTAAAGCATGGATAACCAAATCTAATGCCTGACTATGAATTACTACACTTTTAAGACCTTTAAATTTGTACCCATAAAATTTAACAACCTCTTAACCCTTGGGGGTTACCCGGTCATATTTTAAGAAGCCTTTTGAGCATACAATCATACTACTAACTCATGCAGATTTTTACCAAAGCAAAGTTCATCCATGGTCGGCCAGGTCCAGAAGCCAGTGGCCGTAGCAGTATGAGAAACCCTAAGCACAACAACAAAGGCTGAGGTCTAGGAGCATTTAGCGACTGGATCACACGCCCATCAGACACGGGGCTTTTAGGAGGCTGGCTGATCATGGTAGAGCTGAGAGCTTTCAGAGCACATACTGTGGTCAATAAGTCTCCATTTCCTTCTCTTGTGCCAACAGATTACCGGAGTCATGTCGTAAAGTGTTCAACACTCTCTTGATCATATCATTAATTACTCAGTCATGTCTGACAGTTTCCACAGTTATATACAATATAAACTGGCCACATTATTAGGCACACGTCTCTTTGTACATGTAAAGTGGTTGCAAGAGTCAAATTCTCTGATCTCCGTCATTAACAATTAATTTTCGCCCACAAAACTACTGCTCACTAGATATTTTCTTTATTTCTGACCATTATCTGTAGAAATCACAGAGGTGCAGCAGTTTCTTAAAAGACTCAGGCCAGTCCATTCAAGGTCACCTAAATGATCTTGTTTGTCCATTCTGATGCTTGATTTGAACTTCAGCAGGTTTTCTCTTGAAGATGTCTCTGGACTATCATCATGCACGGGCATACACACACGGGCCTTTTTTACGGTTCAGTTGAAAACTTTAAAGTTAACACTGGCGCATTTACAGAAATGTCTATTAATGTGCACTGTCCCTGTTCAAATAAACAAGTAAAATAAATAAAAAAATACTTCGTACATAGTAATTGCAGTGGTTTTCAAAATATTCTGCAGCCCTAATTTTAGCTACAGAAAAACCTTTCCACAAAAAGGTCAAAATTAGTAATTATTATTCAGTTTTTTGCTGCTGAGAAATAACACGTTTAAACTGCTGTTTCTGCAGCAGTGTCAGTTATTTTCTCTTGACGATGCATCTATGAGCGGTTTTAGATTGTTTAGATTCCTGGCATGCTGTAGTAAATAGACATCTTCCTGCTCATTAGAGTCTGTACAGTATGCAACATATACATTTCATATAAATGAGCCGTATATCTGCAATACTGTAACCTGTACGATGCCATTTGTCACATTAAGATTGATGTTGAGGTCTCTTTAACATTGTGCTATGTAGTGTAAAGGTTACTGGGGTATCCTTCCACTGTGACTGTGTCAGCGGGACAGCTTTATATAGCCATTGGTTCAAATCCAATTACCATGGCCTCTTGTGTTTGCAACAAGAGTAAGCCCAGTGTCACGTCACCACTTACTGACAACCCAAGGTCACAATTAGGGATGCACAATACATTATAAAGATTACTGTCAATGCAAAAATCTATATTGCAATAACACCATTGCTCTTTAATCTGACATAGATTTAGTTCAAATATTTTTCCTATTAGAGCCTTGAATAATTTTTAAAAAAATGATATATTTAAAAGTTATATTAGTCATAATATTAGCATAATTTAGTCTTAAGTTTTGATTTATCCAATTTTGAGTGATTAAAAAAGGAACTATTTCTACTTAATTGAACTTGCATGGAACATTTGGAAATATCGCAACAATATCACAATATTCACCATTGTTATTGAATATCGCATGTCTATTATATACACATTTTCAATATACCAATGTTTCAAAACTGACTAGATAGATTTAGACTATTATATTGTAAAATGTATTTTGATTGTAAAAACACAACATCATTTGGAAGAACACAGCACCATGGTTTCATTTTTGTCATATAGCCCAGTCCTAGACCAGTAATGTATGTGATGTTTTAACAAAAACAATCAATCTGTTTTGATGTATTATGGTCAGTCAGAGCTACATGCACCGATATGGGGAGGCCATGCCCATATTTCCCCTTTCTGAAAACCATCTGTTCTTGTGAGTGCATGACATCGACAGGAAGTGCCTGAATTCTCATCGAGTTTATTGTGGGTCAGACGTGAACTGCGACACGAGCACAGCTTCCCTCTCACTTGGGTCTCAAAATCAACTCCACAAAACAACAATCTGTACGAGTTTACCGCATCTGAAGAAAGAAAGTGATCAGTCTGGTTACAATGAAGTCAAGCCTCTAATGCACTTACCATAATGGCCAGTGGCCCAGTGCCCTGCTCAACTATTCATAATCTCTACTTAACCGCCCATGCCATGAGTATATTGGACAACAAAGCTGTTTGCTCACCTTAAATACAAACAACAGGACTAAAGCCTCTCTCATTCACTAAAACAGGGATGCACAATAATAGAAAAAAACATGTGATATGCAATAACTACATTAAATAAAGATTAGTTTTTTTTTAACATGAACAAATACATTACTATTTCTGAAGAGACCAAGGTTTTGGACTCACTGGACAACACTAGGGCTACATTAAACTGTAGACTAAGCATGGTCTAAACCAGGATTAAATCTCGCCTAAACAAGATCTAAATTTAGGATTTAGGTCTACAACTAGGCTCCAGACACACATTTCTGAAAGACCCATATATTTATTGCAAAACATGGTTACTGCATTTGCTGATATCATGATAATAATGACGTGACTTATTATGCAGCGTTACACTGCAAAGATTAGTGACCTGCCCAACTGTGAATATACACGTTAGATAACCTAAATGTATATCAGCCATGTGGAAACGCCTTTATATCTCCAACAAACAAAGCGCTCATACGTGGGGCAGAAGGAAGCAGTCACTCCTTGGGGTAAAAAAAAAGAGAAAAAAAAGAGGAACTGGTCTGCATGCATTAAGTTAGTTGAATAAGAAAAACTATAGCATACATGTCCATCTGCAATATGCAACATAAGTAGTGGTCTAACAAGAATAACCTGTCTACGTGCATTGTCAGCAAGTCACCACTCAAATGCATTTCATGAGCAGATTATGTTACAGGCTGTTTGCATACAACCAAGACTAGAGCCACATATTGAAAATTATCAGTCATTATACAATTTTAGGAATCTTAAAGACTACATCCTAATAGTATGTTAACTATTGTATAAATGATATAAATACATAAATAACATTATAGTGAGTTTAACACATCTATGAGAACTGTGTGAAAGAGTACTCTTACTTAAGTGTTACTTCAACACTTTTACCAACTCGTGAATACACACCGTACTCAAAACTCCTACCTATTTGTGGCCCAAAGTGTGTGTTTGAGTTAGTGTATGAAAATACTCGAGGCTGCTAATATTATCTGGACAAACCTCTTCTAAAGGTTTCATGTCGTAGCCGTGTCTTTGGTGACCATACAAGACTAAACCTAACCTTGGTTCAGTTAAAAAACTTGCTCGAAGTTTAGTTCTAGTTTCTTGAACAGGAATAAGCAGTTAGTGGCTGTGAGCGGAGGTGGGAGGTGTCTCAAATGAAGTCGGTGGCTAGTGGCTACTGTGTGCAGCTGGATACCTCTGGAATGTGGGAGGGACCCTCCTGAAGTTTGACTGTGCTGACTCGACAGCTGTGAACTAAAGTTAGAAGAAGTGCAAACAAAACAGCAACTTAGCTGCATCCTCATAACCTCAATATAGGAATTAATATAAGCCCCTGCAGGAAAAAAAACTTTGACACAAAAGAGCAGTTCCAGTGGAATGCTGTAATAATGTGAAAGAGCCTGGAATCGCAGGCATTTGATTTGGTGAGTTTGCTCGGCGCCAGCTGCAGAAAGAGGCGGGTGAGCGAAAGTAGGTCAGGAGAGTGAGTGCCTTTCAGAGCTGTAGTCCGCTGCATGCTACAGTGCTCATGTCACACCCACATGCACACACATGCACAACACACAACTATGAATAATACAGAGAGCTAACCCACATGCACGGCTCATTTACACACACACAGTGATTTACAGCCGCTGAAAGCTGCTGCTGACAGGCAGGGTCCCTGGCCTTGGCCGAAATAAGCTAAAATAGAGGACGAGCAAAGAGGACTATGACCAAAAAGTATAGTCTCAAAAGTCAAGTTAAAAAAAGATGGCATGTCTATCACTTTAAAGTCATCTATGTAATTAACAAAGTAATACTTATTCCAAAAGATTAGACAAATTCAAGTGTTTTACAAGCACTGGCCCAATCTGGCACTAGATCAAGTTTATTTCTTTTGCAGTGCAAATTTAAGCTTCTGCCGGTCCATCAAAACAATCAAAATCAAAGGAAATATAGATCGAGGCAGTTGTGTCTTTGACAGGGTGTTAATCTGTGTGAAAAGGTATAGTAGGAATAGTCCTGCCTTAGAGGTGCCTGTTTTTTTGTGTTTCTTTATGCAGCCATGAGTCACAGTAAGCTTCCCAGGTTGACTCAATATTCCCAGATGCTATTTTTTTTCTTGTGACAAATCTGATGTTAACTTTTCAGGCATTTCTCTTTTGCAGCCTGCACAGTAAAGACAGAAAGTTACTGCACTAGAGTGTCCATGCATTATTAGTCAGGGGACGTTATGGCTACAATGCAGTAATACACAGACAAAATAATGGACAAAGCATTATTAGCTGATGTTGTAAAACCATTAAACGATCTTACTGATGTGGTATTTTGTGCCTAAATGAGCTACACTGGTTACTATCTTTTGTTCAGTGAAGAATAGGATAAGCTTATGTGTGCTGTAACTAGCAGGGGAACATAAATCACTTCATGTAGCTTGACAGACCTCATTAAGTGCATACAAATACACTTTCTTTTTTTAATAAATCAACATTTTGACATACTAGTATAAAGTTGGATATGAGGTTTATGAGGTTTATTGTCAATGTCAATTCTATACAATGTTGAAATTAACTCAATTAAATATAATGTGAATCATGATAGTTAAAAGAAAAAGCGAACACAGAGCAGACCCACAGCAGTGATATATATTTATGTCATTACATGTGACCTATAAACAGGATTCCACGCTTGTGTTCGAGCCAGTCACAGACGGAGAAGGAAATGCCGTGCTAAAAACAACTGTTACATAAGAGTCCAACTGTAAAACACTATATGAGATTTATTACATGAAATAATTCACTATGTCCAATGTTAATCAGGTTATACCACTATAAAACCGGTCATTATCAAATGGTTCCAAAATCAAAACAAGGCCTGTGCTGTCGTCCCCGACAGCAAAGTGTATATCGGCGAAAACGACCCCATACGTCTGCCCCGTACGTCTGCCCCATACGTTGCCCCGTACGTCTGCCCCATA
>JAVQKC010067778.1:0-19451 GCA_036025475.1 Philypnodon macrostomus
CACAGGGTCAAAAAATGCAATGAAATGCTTTGGATCGGAAGAACCGTTAGACTCGCTAAGATAGTCATGAAGTACTAATAACATGCAATAATAGTACATGGTAAAAAAGTGTGAAAAAATTAGATAAGTGACAATATAATAAACATATAATAAAAAAGTACAATAATAAAAAGAAAAATACAAAGGTGCAGTAGGATAATAAATAAGATAATAAATAAGGTGTAAGTAGAGTATTTCACAGGTGGTAAAATACTTCATATGAATTTGTATTGCACATGATATAGTGTTGCAGTTGAAAAAGATCCAGCAGTTATTGCGTTCACAGTTTTGGCCCATAATTAATTATTTACTTAATTAATATTCATCAAAGAAGTACCCAAATCGATACAGTTCAGTGTCTTTATGGTATGCACCTGTGTGCAAATGTTGAAACTGATCCGGCAATTCGTTTTTGTGTTATTGCGTTCAAAGCTAGGATCTGCGGACGCGGACGAACACCGACGTGATTCCATAATATCGTTGTTTCACCGATATAATAATCAGTTCAACAGTGAATGAGCAGAAGAAGTGTTTCCAATATGAACCAATAGGCTCATAAACCTAGTCTTCATAGTTATGTATAAGTGGAAATAAATGTTGTAACTAGTTTTATAGGATTATCTACCCACATGCTAGCTGTCTAGAAAATAGTGATGTTAAGTGTGGGATATGGCACCATAATGTGGATACAGTAAAGGTTTTAAGGGGAAACATTTTTTTCAATTCAGTTCAAATCAATTTTACTTATATAGACTTATATCACAACAAAGTAGCCTCAGAGTGCTTCACAGAAAGAGATGTATGAAAACAATAATAATTTTTGCAGAGGTGGGTAGAGTAACCAATAATTTGGAAATCAGTCAGTTATGCAAAATGACAATATTTTGAACACTTAACTTTTTGATCCAGGCAACAGCAGTAGAGGGCGCCCCTACATCACAAATCAACCCTCTTTGAAGCTGTACAGTCACTAGATGGCGCTGTTTTTTGTTTATATCCGCTGTTGAATGAAGCTTCCACTACTACAGCATGCGTTTTGTATTATTTATGACCTACATTTGTCTGTAATAACTGTGAACGATTTTGATCATGTGGATTACCAAGATGCATGCTCAAAACCTGGCTCTTCACTCCACACTCATCTGACAGGCTGTTTAGTTTAACCGTGTTATAATCATTACCACATTATTTTTCTGTTTTGATAGCAAAAGAAAATAATGTCATTAAAGCGCCATCTAACGGAGATATTCTACTATTACAACTCCACTAACTAAATATACAGTCAGCTTTTTTTGTTTTATGCTATAAGGGGTATCGCCTCACAGTACAATCTCGGGGGTTGATAATAGAACATTGCAAGGCTTTTCTATATGTTCTACTTGTTCTACTCTGGGTGGGTTTCCCCAATCAACCTAAAACATGCACAATGCTCCAGTACATCCTGACCAAGCTCATCTGTAGAAGGGTCCCAAAGTGCCGCACTGTGGCCGCCCCCTGCTCCTGACAGGTTGCCCCACAGTGGCGTTGAAGGGTGTCAAATGCAGGGAACTAAATATGAGGTCAACCGAGTCTACATTGAAAAATAATAATAAAAACATTCAAAATAATTAACAATTCTCAAAGGGATCCACCTGTTTACACTGTGGATTAGTTTAATTAATCTATTTCCGTTTCTATTTTGTTTATTCGGTTTATACCTGTTTTGATTTTAGTATAGTTTCGTTCCCATTTTAGTCCTGGCACAATTTACTTTGAGTTGTGTAAACTTTTTTCCGGACCTATTTTAGACTGTTGTCTTGGTACTTCTAGTTTTCCCTTAGTTTAGTTCTGGTTTAGCCCTATACAATAATACTTAGAAAGTCAATGAGGTGGTACTTCAATTTAAACATATGTCTAACTAAATCCTAACCTATTTTCAAAAGCAACTTCAGATTTGGTATTTTCTTCAGAGGACAGTGAGTCAGTCCCTTCTCTCAGTGCGTGTGTTTGTGTGGTGGGTGTGTTACTGTTTGTGTGAGTGTGTGGTGGGTGTGTACCTTTGTAAATGTGGTGCTGCTGGGACCAGAGCGAACGAGATTTAACCAGATTTGAACCAGTTCACTCTGACTCTGACACAGGCTTTTCACACAACACATAACTTACACAATGATAGTCAGTGAAGTCTATGAGAAGGGGCTGGAAGGAAAGGAAATGAGTTCAAGTGATTTATTATAGAGGGGTCTCAAACTGTGGGTCAGCACCCAAAGGAGGGCCACTGTGTTAATAGGTTTGTGTCAACTTTGTGACATTTATATGCTATAGTCACAACAGGGATATCAGATTTTCAGGTCTAATTACTATCACCTGGTTTTAGATAAACACCTTATTTTTGTGTTTATATATATTTTATATTTATTGATAAACACCTTATTTTTATGAAATGCTGTAATGTCATTAACAGTGCTGTGACCAGTATAATATGACATATTATCACAGGACGATTTATTGGAATAAAATAAAATAAATCTTTAGCAAGGTTCTTACATTAATCATATAAGCTGTATACTGTCTTTACCAGCATGTTTGGATATAGCTTACTATATGTTTGTTCTATAATCTACAGAAATTCTTGCCAAAAACTACAGATGTCTTGAAGTGAAAACTCCAATCACAAACGGTTGTATTCTCAGTAACAATATATAATGATACATGGGGTGGGCAATTTGGCAATAAAAACACCGTAATTTTTACTGTAACAATGTCAGTGTTCATATTAATTAAAAAAAAGGAAAAAAGTAGAATTATAAATATTGGATTGGATGTGTTTTATGAAGAGCAGTAGTCTTCTGTGTAAGACCAAAAATTAATAGTCAACTAAAACCGTGATAAAATTGAAATCGTGAGCTTAATTAATGATATATAATATTATATTTTTTACCATATCGCCCACCCTTAACGACACACACTTGAGAATATTTTTCATTCAATTCTGCTAGTGATTTGCAAGTGAAGAGAATGTCATTTATTTCTTCTGAACTGTATCCATGCACACTCAATGTAAATGATAAACATGACCAGCTCGCAATTTCTCTGTGAACAAGCTTGTACTTCAGACTCTTGGATGGATAGGTTTTTATCAAAGGTCCTATATGTTTTGCAAAATATACTCTACTACTATAAATGATGTAACAACAAGGGGCAATCCACTCCTCTCTAGGAAGTGCTCCAGCCTGCTCCTGCACTGTCAACAAACGCACCCAGAGAAGCATTGTTGCCACCACCATTTAATGACATATCTGATTGAAGATGTTTGTTCGTGAGGGTGTCAAGGCTGTGTTTATATCCCAGGAACAGTCAAAAGCGGTTGGAGTATATATTAGGGAAACCCCCAAAAACCGGCACAAATGGTTTGTTCCTGTCTTAAAGAGGCAGGTGTCTAATCAGAGTGTTTGTTATCCCGTCCCAGTGGGAGCTCCCAGTGGGGGCAGATGAATTATTGTGTTTGAATTTGCAAAACGTAAAATTGTACCATAAATGTATCAAAATAGACAGACATGTGCAGACCCACATTTTACAAAGTGGGTCAACCTGTTTGTGTCTTTGAGCGGTCACAGCAGAGTGTTACAAGAATATGAGTGACAGTGAACCTGCGGTGAATCAACATGAAGATAATAGGCTTTAGAAGGAGGTTGTTTGCTAATAACAAAGACATGGATGTAAGCCAGGCAGGCGTCTGGACTGAGGCTCAGGCCAAGGACACACACGCACGCACACACACACACACACACACACACACATACACACACACACACACACTGGACTGGACGCAATACAGATAGGAGCTAATAACATGCAACTAGTGCCAAAAAAGATATATTTAGAAACATGCATTTGAGGTTTTTGGTGCAGTGTAGGAAAACGGAGATGATGGATGTATTTAGGAACTGGTAACATATTTATTATAGTAAATTGTGACTTGAATTCAAGTTTGGAGAAGTAGACAGGAGCAGACTGCCAAAAAAGCGCTACAAATGATTATAGGACGGTTCAGAACAAACACATTGCATTTTGGGATTTTGTGAAGTATGCCAACAAACCTATTTAGTGACTTATTTGGGAAGTACACACCAAGTTGGAGAAGCAGGAGCAACGAGTACATCTTATGAGTGTTTCCTGCTACATATTTGACTTTGGGGTTAGTAGAAGACAATCTGTAACAATAGTACTTTCACTCTCATTAATGCATTAGGGTCAACTACAAAGCTCAATACAGATGCGTGTATAATGTTGTGCCAGAGGCGGATTTTGAAATTTGGGGGCTCAAGGCGACTATGGGCAGGTGGTAGGCCTCTTTATTTGGCAAGTCTTACCTAAAACTAAAACTGTTCTTTATTTGTCGGTCCACAGCGATCTGAATGTGACACCATACAGAGAAAAGGGGAAACTGGTGGGGTCATATTGACTTTGGTATTGGTTCCGTAATTACCATGGCATATTTATTTTATTTCATTTGTTTCATTTATGAGCCCTGGAAGCTTGGGGCCCTAAGCAGATGCCTACTTTTGCCTAATGGTAGCACCGCCTCTGCAGAAGACTATAGTCATCACATATGCCTATAATGTTTGAAAACCTCCAGTTTCAAGCTTTATTTTAGACAGAGAACAATGTTGTAATGTTGTATTGGACTTGAAACCTGCTCCCTATAGTAATCTAATCTAATCATTTAGAAATCAAGCAAGAGGGACTTTTTGGCGAGAAAATCCCTGAGAAGAAAATATAGTGAGAAAATTACTTAGCACCACTATTGTTGAAATGATATAGCTTTGTGACTTTATGATCTGAACCTGACATGGGAATTGACACCATTTAAATAGCCTATACCTCCACTCAATCGCCGTCCTTACGCATATTAGACACAGGCTTTCAGAAGAGCTATTTATGAAGCTGCTACGGTTAACTGATAATAGATTATCTTAGGAGCTGGAAATGCAAATATACTATAGCTTATATAGTCGTGGTTTAGGTCAATGCTTAAAGGCTATGTAGACCTAAACCTGTCTCGTAGTATGCAAAATGTGGGGTTTAGTTGCAAAGTTTGTTGATTTGCAAAAGAAATGTGGCTGAAGTGTAGGTTGAACTTGACATTGAACTTGCTGACCATATATAATAAAAGACGGCATATAGGTTATTATTAGCTTAGATGATCAGAAAAGTGGTTTGGACAAAATGTTCTACTGCTTTTTATAGTCTGTATATTATCTCATCCTGGTCTATACTGTCCAAATGATAGATTAAAATACTTGAAGCGAACTTAACATTGAACTTGAACTAAATAGGCTATCATTTGCAATCATCATCATTTTAATAGCTAGACATTGGGTCAATAGTGGGCTAATGAACGGTCATAAAAGGACACTTTCATTTCAATATCAAATGCAATAGTGACAAAACCGTATTTCCAGGACTTCCTCTCTGATTCGAAGATGCACATACCCCTAAGATACATAAGAATAAAGGCTTTAGTGGTGAGTGTTGCTGGGTAAAGAACAAGCAAGTCTCAAACGCCCTTCGCAAAATCCTCCCTCAATGACTTTTACTGGGGCCGTGTGTGTACGCTCTCCACGCACTACACACACCAAATCCAGTATTTTTCCATCTAGTGGCGCGCTGCACCACGTGACGCAGAAGAGAGGGAGAGAAAAAAAACGCTGTCATGTTTTTGCATCCTCGATTGACAGCCTCGCGCTCCTCTCTCCGCTCCTTATTTGACAGATGCACGCAAAAGGAGCACGCGTACGTCGTCTCTTTGCTGATGTTATCACCTCATATTTATAAAAGTCCATCGTCCACTTCTGTGAAACCAAATCGTGCGTGCTCAGGTCGTTTTTCCCTATGCTTTGCTATAACCCCGCCGTGCCTGCGTGCGTACATGACCGAGTAAAAAGTAACCACTCCCACTCGTGGCTGGTGGAAAATTACCAGCTTACAAGCAACAGGCAAATGAATGGCAGTGGCAGAACAGTGAATTTTTGTAGCATTTTGTGTGTAATAGGTTTATTTAGGCCTACATCTGTAATCTGTAAAGAACCCTTATGCGGACAGAAACTGTAATATTGGAACGAAATGTCGGGAAAAGCGGTGTATTGAGTTTTTAAAAAGTGTAAACAAACTCATAAAGATAACCCAATATTGAATTGTGTCCACACCACGTCTAAACCAGGGAAACTAAATTTGTACTATGTCAAGTCTAAACAAGGACGTGACATAATATTATAGTTTATAGTGGCCATAGATGTGGAGGTACGTAGGTTTTGTCACATTTTCAATCGCAGTGAAAAACTCCTTTGTGGACACGAATAGTTCTACAATCCTACGTACGGCCATGCAAGAAGTGTCTTTTACAGATATTGGCAATATAATGAGCCCACCAGCTTTTAAGCGCTTTATATTGGCTATGTTCGCTTTCTAACGAGTTTATAATAGCTAAGTTTGGGTTTGTTTTACATGACACGCATTGCCCTTTTAAACAGCTTTAAGTAACGACAGATAAGACTTGAACTAATCCTAACAGAGCGATAATAAAAGTGCTCTCTCCGACTTGTTCGCTATTCTGACGAGTGGAGTCCATTCTGCTCGGAGTCTGCCCTCTTTTTCTCAACGGGCGGAGTAGTCGCGTGGGCGCTTGAGCGAATTGAAAATGAGTGATGCGGGTATCGCCCTATCACGAGCCGCGCGAGGAGTCCCCGCTCACCCCTGCACCAATGGAATCCCTCGGTAGGCGGTGCCTCAGTCCAAACTTTCCGCGGCGCCATCGGCTGAAAACTAAACCGAGATGGACTCTCCCAGTCTGAACCGGTTTCAACCGGTTGAGAGTGAGTGGCTTGAGAGAGGAGAGAGGCGCAGGCAACACAACCGCTGTACCGCCCCGCTGGATATATCACAATTAAAGACTAAAAATAAGCGTCATTTTGATTCGTAAAATGTATCGGAGTGACATATTCCTACCGTAATAGTGAGATAGTGTGGGGGAATCCATCCATAACACGGCAGACATCACTTAACTGCTCGAGCTGTGGACATCATAGAGAAAGAATCAACGCTGCAAAAATAGGAATTATTTTAAAATCAACTCTTTTCACTGTGTTTTGTAGTTGCTTTGGGGCACAACGCCACTCTTTTCTGTCAGAGCTGTGGACTATAGGTAGGTACTGGGACTGGGGAGGAGTGTGCAACCATGCCATGCTGTCTTTATTATCATGTCTATAAGATTCATTGTAAATAAAAGTATTTTCAACGTGCCATGTGCCAAGTTGTGATGCTAACCTTAGTAAACGACCCTAAGTTATCTCGAAATGGCTAATGGGCTAGCTTGTGACGAGGACTTTTCAAAGGATTAGCAAGCTGTCAGTTCAAAGTGTTGTAACTTTTGCAAGCTAACTACAACAAGCTACACGATGTAAGCTTGTATTTGGATTTTAAGTGACTAAAACGTGCACGTAAAGGCCAGGATTTCTTGCAAGAGCAGCATCCCTCCTAGTTCGTGATGGGAGTGGATGTTGCTAGGCGCTTGTTCTTTCTGAAAATTAAGCAGTGCAAAAGTAACAGTAAATATGCAGCTTTGTATCACATTTAACCTGTTTTGCACCCTTGTATAGTAGTAAAAATGCCCTAAGATCGGTGCAAGTGGCTTCTCGGTGCTTTGGGATCCTAGGTGGGAGTGGTTGGAGTCACCAGTGAAGCAGCACATGTCAAGTGTTTGCATGGTGCGACACCTCCAAAAGCATGCTAGGGGGAGTTAAAGAGATAGGCCAGTATTTTGTTGGAAGGATCGGAAATGCATTACTAGAAGGAGGGAGTTATCAGTTCAAGTTTAAAAGACTTGGCACAGACTGAATAAGGTCAGCAAAACATGATCTATAAACTAATCTAACTACTACCTAGGAACTTACTGTGGTTTTCTGGACCAAAATATATGCTTTATATCTGCGTGGTTTATGGTTGAAATGTTAATGTATGCAACTTTTCTGACATGACGGTTGTTTGTTTATTAGAAGTTTTTTACTTTTTACTGACCCAAAATGACCAGAAAATGATCATTTTAAATGCCATACGCTGAATAAGGTGTGGGACACAATATTGCTATATACCATGACACACTTGTTGGTGCTGCTGTGCATATGGGAATTAATATTATTTTCTATATTTCACAAAGTTCAAATCTGGCAGTACTTAAATTTAGTTTCTTGTTTGTGATGATCAGGTACCATGTGATTTCCAACTCTACTTTGAACTATATTTATATTTTTATATATTACTACTATTATGAACTTGGTGTACACTCGTGTTCCTTTCCCCTTTCGATTTGTGACTTTTTGAACATATCTCTCAGTAATTCTTTGAATAATTCTTGAACTATTTCTTTGGAATCCGTGACCCAATTAGTCCATGTCTTGTTACTTTTGGCTTTTCTTTTTCAAGATAGTTAATTTTCATTCAGATAAATTAATTCATATTCAACCCTATTTTTCCATATACATTGGGAAAACTAGCCAATGCTTTAAGCCTGTTTTTAAGTCCACTCTGATTGGCACAATGTTGAATGAGTAATTGTTATGCGTCTGCATCGACTTAACCTATGTAACGATAGACATTGTCAACACGGTTGTACTCCACATCCATTATTCATTTTTCCAAACCACTTGTGCCGGTGACTCTTGTTGTGGTCGGAGTTTGGCGTGAGTGAGCTGCTGTTTATAGATGTCAACAAAGTGACGTAGCCATGAATATCCCTCACATGCTTCTGCTGCTAACTTCCTTTATTTAGACCAATGGTTCATAACCAATTCACACCAAGTACCAGTATCAAAATATTTGTGGATAAGTCTAATTTTTATTCAATTAAAGCTAAGTATAAATCATGCCAAAAGCAGGACTAAACCAATAGTACTACCAATAATACTGGGACAATACATCAGGTATATGCCAGAATCAAGTCTAAAGTCTACCAGATCTAATTCCAAACTCAGCCACGACTAAACCAGGTCTAAAAGCATGTCAAACCAAGACTAAACAAGGTTTAAACTAGAACTTCACCAAGCCTTAAAACTCACTGCAAAATACTTAAGTACAACTAGTTGTACCCAGCCTGCAGAACCACTGATATAGATTATTTCAAAACATTAGTGAACGCTTCTGTGGTCACATGAATGTTGGGAAATGTATTTTGAAATAGTGTTGTAAGCTCCAAATGACTTCTGCTGAAAGATGTTGACCTAGTTTTTAGCCCTAAGCTACCTGTCATTGACTGTCATTATTCCTCGTCTAATGTTAGAAGGGCTTTAGTATTAAGAAATCATTAAATAGGCCTATATGTGATTTGCATGTGGAGAGTGTGAGATCCTTGTCATCCAAACACAGTTGTATTATAATGCAAAATTTTACTTGGAGTTGATTTGCAATTATTGTCAATGTTAAATAAATGTGTCACATATTGTGCAGCAAGTCTAAAATTGATGTATTCCCATTGCTTTGCTGTTGGTGGACATTGCAGAAATCTTAGCATTGTACATCTTGTATTATGTATTTGAGGACTGCATTTTTACCTATTACCATGAATATTTGTTCATTATCCAGTATAGATTTGACATTTAGTACGACTGTAATATCATGTAGAACATTGTCCGTGTAAGCAGTACAGGGACATGGTACAAATATACAAGTCTGGTCTTGATCCTTCTAGCCTCAGTCACTCTAAGTTAGTATTCAAAGCAGGAGCTTGCGAACTAGCTGTGGAGTGAACTTTTGTCATTTGAACATTATCATTTTGCAAAAAATAGTTATTGATAGTTTATATATATATATATATATATATATATATATATATACAGGACAACAATCTTAATGTATAGTATCGACACCTTTTTTATAGTAAAATCTGGGAGCTTGGCTTGGGTTGGCATGGCACAATTTTGAAGGTGTTTATTAATTGAAGCTTGACTTAATCCTGATTTCTTTTTGTCTACTCTCTGAATAAAGGTTTATAGAAGGCTAACTATGATTTGCTGGGCGATATGGCGATTAAAAAAAAAATAATAATTTATGTTAAACTGCTAATCTGGAAAGATTGTTGAATTGTGCTACAGTGCTAGAAAATAAATAATAAGTATTATGATGAACATTCTTCTGTGTACAACAAAAAATACAAAGTTAATAAAAATCATGATCGTCTTGCAGCAGTATCTATACCTGGTTAACCAATACTAACTTTTTTTCCTAATGAATAACCATCTACATTTAATCAGCACATAATGCTTATAATGTGATTCATGTTAACTATTTTCTCCCAAAGAAACACAACTTTAGTATGTGCATTGTGGCTTTATTGAAACCTCTATAACCATTTCCCTTTGAGAACACAATGGTTTCTTTCTGTCCCCACTTTGTCTTTGATCCACACTTGACCTTGGCCTCCTCACTGTTTATTTTCACATGCTGCACTCGCATACATGCACACACACGCACGCACACGCACACACACACAGTCTGCAAAACCAGTGACTTAGCCTTAGCTCAATTTAATAATATTGTACTATTAGTAATTGGTTAGCTTGGTGTAAACATTAGCTCGAGTGGACGGGACTTTTACAAGAGCAGTAGTAGGCCAAGGTCAAGTTTGCTGTCTGACCTACAGCTGTACAAAAGGAGGTCCAGTAACAACATAAAAGAAACAAAATAAACAGTTTCTTTGCACAATATAAAAATGACTAAGTAGAATTTGACCAGTCTACAGTGCATTTGTCGTAAATCACCCATTATGTGTGATTTGTATGGGAAACTCAGTCTGCTTTAAATTGGCACCTGTGAGCAATTTTTTTACTTACCTTGCTTCTGAGCTAAAAAGCAATTTCCTCATAGCATTGTGAGTGGGCAGGAAGTGTGGGGTACTTGACACAATATAGGCATAGTTAAAAGTCATACAGAAATACAGTTTTTTTTTCTGTGTTTGCATTAAATAAAAGTGCTAAAGGCTAAATACATGAAAGAGGCCATATATTAAAATTCTAGTTTTTGGAAATGGGTAAATGTAGAAAGCATACAGGTATTAGTGTTGCCTATTAGGGCCATGTGTTTGATCTGTTTTCACGCTGGGGCCGGACTCTCTGCTGTCAGATTTTCAGTTTCTATTTTGCTGAATAGTTCTGTCTGGACAATCAATTACGTAAATAAATAGTGGTGCACAAGCTAAGTAAAACAAGGAATTATCTTAACTGCTTATTAGTATAGCAATTAACAAATGGCTTATTAAGATGACACTTGCCCAAAGTTTACTTGAGCCATTAGAAATTTCCCCTTAAAGGATTAATAGTTATTCTGATTTGGCAATAAGGAAATTGAAAGTTCTTGACACTGAGGCCCCTGTCGATTTAGGTTTTGACACTTAAAAACTGGTCATGATACTGCTACAGTAGTACAGTTTTTATTGCGACTGTTCTGAATTGTCAAGTGAAAGTATTTCTTAAAAATAGTGGGAGGGCTGTCTGAGCTAGCATTAGACCACACAGACTGTATAGTCATGAAATGGTCTCTGGATGTTTGTTTATTTCTCAGCTGTTTCACCCTCTCTCGCTCCGTGTGTGTGTGTGTGTGTGTGTTGTGTGTGTGTTCACTGGCCATGCTCTTTGTGTCTGTGTGTTTGATTGTGTTACTGACAGTCTTCTGTGTGTCCTTCCAGAGCTCTATGCCAGCAGTTATGACAATGTTAGCAGACCATGCAGCACAGCAGCTGCTGGACTTCAACCAGAAACTGGACATCAACCTGCTGGATAATGTGGTCAACTGTCTGTACCACGGGGTCGGACCACAGGTAAGACTCTCAAATCAATGTAAAAAGTATATAGATTTGAATATCATCTATTCAATCGTTTTCTATTAAAACACAAAGCAGATGTAAAGTGAAAGTGTGACATTTTGCAACCAGAAAATGTCAATTCTAACTCTAATGCTTTAGCCCAATTCTGAGAAAGTCAACATGCAGCTTTTGAAGAGTAGAGAAACTATGGGCTTGTTTCTGTGCCCCCTAAATTATCTTTAATGTGGTTCAAAAAGTATGCCAAACCTAAATGCATAGATCCATGTTTTGCAGCAAAGAATGGCTCAGGAAGTGCTGACACATCTAAAGGAGCATCCAGACGCCTGGACCAGAGTGGACACCATCCTAGAGTTCTCACAGAACATGAACACCAAAGTAAGACTCTTCATCAGACCGCACTGCTCACCACTCTGTCTGCTCCCAGGAGGAACTGGATGCAAGATCAGATTAATACTTACTATATTTGTTCAGATATAGTTGCCTTGCTGTTGTCAAGCTTACTACTAGAAGCGAAACGGGAAAAGGTGAAGTTAAATGGGAATCCCCATAGTCTCTGTCGGAGAGATTTTTGAACAGTTTGAGGGAATGAGCTGTAGTCCACTGTTTGTTCAGCTCCTCACAGAGTCACTGAGGTCAAGCCTGTTTCCTGTAGTTCAAATGAAAAGAGGCCACTGCCTTCAAACAACTGCAGATCTGTCATTACATATTCCAAAAATGTCTAACATCTGTATCTGTTAAACAGTATATAATGTTGTAGCCTACTCCTCACACCTTCAACTTGGATGGAGTGTTGCTCTTCAAGACATCTATCCCTTTTTCACTCAGTTTTACATCCGCCCCGGAAGTAGCTTGTTGTTAGCATCAAGCTAAATTAAAGCTAAGTGCTTGTCGGAGTTTCACAAGCCCCTTCTCCTCAGAGCTACACTTTTCTTTTTTAGAGAAAAAACTGTAGGGCAGTATTCAAAATAAAACAAAATCAAATACATCTCTATTCCATCTGTTCCAGACCGTTTACACTTATTTCTTTAGACCATAAGTAAAGAGCATCCAGGTCTTCCTGTCAGTCTGGTGCCATTTGCTTCTCCATTTTGCTTTTTGCCTAAAGATGCTTTAACCCAGATGTTTTTTCACTAATGTCTGAGTTGATGTGTGATCAGTTGCTTTAATTTTGTAGCCTTATATTTGAAAATTTGCCAAAACAAACAATTGGGACTTTAGCGGCAAAGAGAAAACTTAAGGTAAAGACCATGAATTTTACTTTTATTTAATTCATTGATTTTTTTTATTAAAGAAAAGTGCATTTTTTTCCAAGCACAATGAGCATTTGGCTTTTTTCTTACAATGATTCAAATGCAATGTACTGCTATCTGACATTAATCTTCATGTTATTATGTTTGTAGCTTGAAAAGGGGTGTGTCATCCTGTGCGACATGACACAGCTAGGCTTTGGCGGCAGGCCTCCACAAGGTCTACCCTTTTTAAATTCCCTTTGACTCAATTCTGTTCATGCGTTTCTATTGCATCTGTTTCATTGGACACAGGCAGGAGACACTCAGATATACTCAGGTATAGAGGTTCACCTGTAGGGATCATGGCTGTCCTCATACCCCTGTTTATTCCTTCTCTTTGCCATCTGCCCCTCACTGACTATGTCTAAATGCACCAAAATATTCTAGCATACTTAATACACTTTAAAAATACAACCTTCGAACGAATGCAGAGCAGCATTTAGACTTTTATAATGCTGGTCCTGACAAAAATTCCGGACTTAAATTTTGACAAAGAACAGTACACCCCTTTATAATAGCTTATTATAAAAATACATAACCTGCAGATTGTCTATCCTCTGACCATTAATTGTATTCTGCTCACTGGTCAGAGCATAAATGCAATAAAAACTGTAACTTTGATTGATGGGGCTTGCTGTTGTCAAAAAATAGCATCTTCCTGTCTTCCTCCTCCAACATACATGGGTGATATTATGATCATTTTTGCATTGGGGAGGCGATATGGTAAAAAATATTATATCACGATTTTATTAAGATTAAGATCACAATTTTTGTCTTACAGAGTAAACTTCAGAAAACCTTTTTAACTACAAATTCAAACCTAATATTTTATTTCTAAATTTTATTAATACCAACACTGACATTGTTACAGTAAAAATGATGGTGAAGAGCGGAGCTTAAATGAATGCACAGTATCACGATTCAACGATCTTCCAGATTAAGCTGATTTTCATTACTTCATCATCGTTTGACATTTTACCGTCATATCGACCACCCCTATTTCTGCATAATTGTGGTAAAGTCTTGAGTAGTGTTGATTTAAGTGTTTCTTAATGTTTTAAGCTGGAATCATTGAGTTTTATATACCCTATGTTCCTCTATCTAAAAATCAGCATTACTATCTACATAAGCTGTTCTTTGTGACTGTCATGATCAAGTCTCCTGCCTTTTCTCCAAATATGGTCATGACCCCTCTATAAACTCAGTAGCTCCAGTGACCCACAGTTTACCACGAGGTATTTTCGTACTTGTATTAACTTACATAAATATGCTGCTTTTTCTGTTCTACTCAGAAGAAACGTGAATCCTTGTAATTCAGTATGTATGCATTATTAGTGCCTTTAAGCATAGTCAGTCCATCCCAGATCCTTCAGTGATCCTTCTTTGGCTGCAATAAAATCTGCCAACATGTTATTTGATGGGTTCTACAGGAGACCAATGTATTGTCTTGCCAGTCTGTTTGAGATCGTCTATTAATTGCCCTCTGCAGCCTTTTGTAAATCCCGCCTTTATTTCCTCCTCCACTTCCTGTCATGCTTTTATTTTGAAACCCTCTGATGATCCCTACAGCTGAAAAAGTTCCCCCTAGATCAGTGATAATAGTGTATTTTAATTTGATAAGGCCTCACTGTAAGACGTCCCAAAGTGAAATCAGGGTGTAACCTGTGGCTCGTCCTGCTGTACCTTCTTCGCACCAGTTCACACCAGTTTCTCCTTCAGGCACATACAAGTCACTTTGCATCATTTTTATTTTTTTTTTTACATTTAATTGATTGTGTTTAAAAACACTTAATTAATACAAATTGTTGGATTGTTCTAAATATCTAGTAGTGCTAATAGAAACCTAATCTTAAACCATATGAAATGTATTGAGGGCAATTTGCCCGGAAGGGAAGATATCCTAGGCCTATTTCACTCGGTTTATTCGTAGGCTGCTATCAGTGTCCAAGCCTGCCCCAAGAAATATACAGTGTATAATGATTTTTTGATATGGTCAATTTGAAAGTAGTTACAATTTCCTGGTTATTTCACACTCACTGGCATGATTCAAATGAGTAAAGTGTGTGATACATTGAAGAACAGCAGGACTTCCACAGAGACCCTATTATTGCCTATAGAGCAACCAGAATAAGCAAAAACAGTACACGCTTATTGTAAAAAATGCATGAAGGATTTGGTTTAGAGGTTTAGTGGAGGCTGGTCCACTTCATACTGTTTTTGGTTTGTATCTAAATAATTACACAGTTATAAATGTGACCTGTTTAATAAGGACTTTGTACTAATGCTGCCTCTGTCCTTCGCCTGTTACAGTACTATGCTCTTCAGATTCTGGAAACGGTTATCAAAACCAGATGGAAGATCCTGCCCAGGAATCAGTGTGAAGGTAAACTACTGCGTATATGGTATTTGTGTTTATTAAAGCTGCACTACCTGATTTTGTGAAACTGTGCCCACACATGAAGTACACACTGCCTGGTACGATTTCCAGGAAACCAGGAATTATGAGAATAGCGAGCAACGGGCTGGAGTTGGCTTTTGATACTTTGAACAAAATAATTAAAATAGTCATGAATAATAAAAGTTAGCATCAGCCCCTTCACAATATTCCTGATAGATTCTAGTTAAGGCTAGAGAATAGAAGTATCTACCAATCAGAGTGCTCCTGTCCTGTGGAAGTGTGTGATTGGTTAAACAGTAACAGCAAAAATCCTTATTCCAGCCCACAAAGGGTCTCAAAGTCTATTTTTTTTTCTCAGATGACTTCTGATATGTTGTACTAATGACTGAGTAAATATTTTTTTATTTTTTTTATTTCAAACTGTAGCCTAATTTACAGCACCTTAAAAAGTTAAAAACCTTCATAAATACCATGTAAATATTTAGGCTTTCCGATCAAAAAGTGCATTAGTTTACCTTTAACAATGCCAAAGCAGACACTAATCTGATCTGGTCTAATATGTCCAATTCAAATACAATACTCTACTGGCCAAGGTGACGAAGGTCTTTTGTAGTCCTCAGAAAGTGTCAGGACTTGGCCTCCCCGTCAGTGTTAGTGTGTTTTTAAATGTAGTGACGTGCGGTTGCCAAGTTGAGCGTTATACCCCTTTTAAGCATGTCACTGAGTTTCTGCCCCACTGCCTTGTGCTGCTGGAGCTGGCTGTGGCAAAATGGAGGAGTTCTTCTGGACAGACTTTAATGAGATGGGGAAAACTTTGTGACAAGCATTTTAACATCAAGTCTAAGCAATAACTTTGTAAATAGCCCGTAAAAATACAGTTAATAACCTACTGTTGCTTCATAGTATGGGACCGACGTAGATGAATATAATATAATGATGCATTGAGCTTTTCTGGACACTCAAAGACACTTGATTACATTATTCATTTACTCCTCAGTCACAAACTACCAGCCACGGCTGCCCTGGGCCATACTGGGTACAGGCCGTGCGGGTTTTGTCTTACCCAAGGACATAACCGCAATATGCACAATATGACTTACCTGAGTTGACCTCTCACAATGTTCTTAATTTGGAAGATGTTATGTCACCAGCATCATGTTTGGACGCCTAATTCTGAACTAAAACGTGTGTGTTTGACAGGTATAAAAAAGTATGTTGTGGGCCTCATTATCAAGACGTCTTCAGATGCGTCGACTGTGGAGGTGAGTCAAATTACCTGTCTAGTTCTAAAAGTGTCAAAATGGTTATTTTTGTTGTTAAATTATTGGTACATCAAATTTGCATGGTCATATGGATTTGTATTGATTAATCTGTTGACTATTTTTTTGATTAATTGAATAATAATTGGCTAGCGAACCAGGTGAAGCTAAAACTATGTCACCTGAGGCCTTCTGGGTAGAGCATATTTAGGTCTAGTTTATGCTTGTAAAAACATTTCTCTCAGTAAATGGCATGTTTTAGAGTCTGTATTCTCCAGTTAACAATCATTCAATTACTAAATTAGTTGATCACGTTTAATCTGATTAGTTGTTTCAGCAACTGTTCCAGCATTTTTTTTTTTTGTTTTGCTGAAAAAAGGCAATGCTTAGTGAAAATAGTGTTGTGCTACATCTTGTGGCGAGACAATGATATCCTGTATCCTGGTGAAGTCCTGTGTCTGCTGCCGTCAGCTCGTCTAAATGACCATCTCTGTCTCTGACGTGATGCCACTGTGCTCCACTCTATAATCCCTGTAAATACATGTGGAGTTAGCATCTTCACCCACCTTACTACCGTTTGCATCATGTCTATGTTGTGTGCTATGCCCTGCAAAATACAACTTCTCAAATTCAGTTTCACCTGTTGAAATAGTGATGACATAGTTATCTTTGCTTAAAATGTAAATAAATAAAAAAACACACACATTCAAACTAATTCATCTATTGTGTTTTTGACTCCAGAAAGAAAAAGTGTACATTGGGAAGTTGAACATGATCCTGGTTCAGGTAAGACTTCACTTCCTACATAGCATTAAGCTTTTCTTTCTGTTGTTGTGTTTTTTTGGGGTGGCTATGTCAACACACATTTTTTTAGTATATATAATGTTTTGGGTGTGGGATGGTGATAAAAATCACATCGTGATATGAAGGTATGAAAATCTGCTTAATCTGCATGGATTGTTGAATCGTGATACAATTTATGCTCTGCTTCACTGTCATTTTTACTGTAACAAAGCCAATGTTTCTATTAAGAAAAAGGTATTCTGATGAACACTGGATGGATTGGATGTACATTGAATTTGTAGTTAAAAAGGTCTTCTGTATAAGACAAAATAAACTAAAATCGTGATAAAATCTTGATATAAAATTTTTTATATCGCCCACCCTTAGCCTAAAGTACCACTTACAACTTACTGCTTATATATTTTTACTGATAGTCTTGAAGTTTGACCACACCACTGCATTATTCTGTTGCTTTGCTGAACCAGAGCTAGTGTTTCTAATGTCTTAATTGTAATGGAACTTGTGACAAGTATCTGCCACAGCTCTCACCAAACTGGGAATAAACCAGCTCATATTCTGGATTGTGCTTATCTATACCAAGCGATACCCCTCTACACCAACATGTAGCCATCTTTCTCCATGATGCTGACTGTTTTATGACTGAATCCTGGCACAAAGCGCATGTGGCCTGTGTCCAGTGAGGTTCAGATTTGTAGCTCTCTTAATTCTCCTCAGTGCTGTATAGAGCCTGACAGATAATGGGGATGTGTCCAGACCAGCTGCAGAAAACACCCCCTAAAGACACTAAAAAGTCCTACTGGGGCTGTGTTACTGAACTCAAATAAAGGCTTGTGTTGTAGTGACCACTGCATGAAGAGATATACATTGACAGCTTAGGAACATTGTCACGGGTAAATACATCCAGTTTAACAAAATTGTACAACACAGAATTATAGCTTTATCCTTTTTCTGCGCCATGTCTACATTGCCACAATTTCTCACAATTTCTCACTACACTTGATTTTTAGGATTTCAAAATATATTGCATGATGTTTATTTCAGACTTGGTGTGATGCAGGTTTGGTGTGGCCTATTTTGGGTTTTCTAAATGATTTCACTACAACCTTTATGGCACAATATAGACCTTTGAGATGAGTCCCAGTCTACCATGGTTGCAGGTTGGGATTCCTGACTAGTTGTCTTTTTATTTGTGAAAGATACGTAATGCCATATTCTATAAATATAATAATGGTAATGGTGTCATTAAAACTTGCATTTTTACATAGACACAACTTTTGACTTTTGTGTCTATATTGGTTAGTGTCTTTATTTAATGTGATAATACAGATCATATGCACCTAAACCCTATTGTTTGAAATGTTAGTAGGTTTTTCTCTCTGTCTCGTGTGGTCCTTTTTAGACATTTAGACAATAACTAAACATCCCTGTGCAGTTTTCTTGCACTGCCTGAAGATGTCACTCTTAATTGCGTGATAGCTTTAATAAGTTTCTGTCTGGGGCTTAATTATTATTGATGAACCAAATTATAATGCTTTAAAGACCGGGGTTTGGAGCAGCTCCAGTGAGGATCATTGGAAATTAGCTGCAGCCTTCTGTCTTTTTAACAATTTAGTGCTGACCTGATCAAGACACAACCATTAGTTTCTTTGTATGGAGGCCTTTTACTTGATAAGAGATCAGCATTGAATGGTTTGCTCTTTATTATATCGGCGAAAACAGCGTGTCGCCGATATTATGGAATCACGTCGGTGCGCGTCCGCGTCCGCGTCCGCAGATCCTAGCTGTGAACGCGATAACTCAAAAACGAATTGCCG
>JAVQKC010067781.1:0-15290 GCA_036025475.1 Philypnodon macrostomus
GCAACTATAATTGGTCACAAACATATGGGTGATTGATATTTGGTCATTTTACCCAACAAATTATGTACCTACCTTGTCCCTTTGTATACGCATAAGGTCTTCTTTAGGGATCTGTCGTGCCACTAGGAACTGCAGCACATCCTCCTCCATGGCTGCCCCTGTCAAATGTGAGCAGTCAACAACATTTGCGAGATATCGCCAAAACTTTCTCAAGATAACGCAAAACTTTCTCGAGATATCGCAAAACTTTCTTGAGATAACGCAAAACTTTCTCGAGATATCGCAAAAATTTGTTTTTTTTTTTCTCACCTTAAATTTTTTTCCCCACCATGTCCCCTGGGGGCTCAGTAGAATAAAGTATTCAGTTAGATACTTTTTCTTGCATTGATACAAAGGTCACATATATATACGTATTTGATTCTGTATGTATTGTATCTGAGTATTGTTTTGGCAAGGCAAGGCAAGGCAGGTTTATTTGTATAGCACAATTCATACACAAGGCAATTCAAGGTGCTTTACAGAAAAGACAAGTTAAAGAACATAATACAATTAAAAACACAACAATAAGATTAATTAAAATTAAAAATAAAAAGTTTGAATATGCAAGTCCTAGTTTATCTGACTCCAACCCTTTCTTTGAGTATTCAATTTCCTCCAGCAATCTCCATCCTTAGAAACATGGTGATGGGAGGGGGTAGTGGGCTAATTTAGTGGATCAATAGGCCATCAAACGGTCTTTAAGTGCGACACATACACGCACCTCCTGTCTCGAGTTTCCTTGTCTAACTAATAGCCTCGTTGTTTACTTTACAATGTGCTGTGTCATGTAGTTTAGGTCTCGGATTGCCCCAAGAGCCGGGGACACACTGGGGACTCCTCACATGCTTCTCGGGTCTGCTCTTTCCTTGTTAGAATAACAATAAATGTGCCTTGTTCTTATTGGACATTGTTTTAAGATACACATAAAGCTGGGCTAAAAGGTAATGTACTGTTTCTTACCTGTAGATGTCTGCAAAAGGGTTAATAATCCACTTTAAACACACTGGAGCAAAATCCGAAAAAGTCTTACAGATGAGTTTTACTTGTATATTTTATGTTATATAATTTGGTTGATTGTTTGCTAAGTCAGTTTGACACTAAAATGTCCATTATCATTGAAATCTAAATAAATATGCAATCACTGAATACAAAGAAAGAAGAGTAAGTAAAGTATTTTGTAATATACCTTTTTGAAAAATATTGTGATATAATATTTGTCCCTAGTACACAGGAAGACCACAATAATGGTCATATGATCATGATGTTGGTCTATTTGTTTTCTCCCATTCCACAGAAACATGGATCGCTCCCTCATCTTGACCGGTGACCTTTTGTCACATGATTGGAGAAGGTCAGAGGAGGTTAAAGTAACGGGCGAGCTCCGAGAGGGGCCCCAGTTATTCATGCAGAAGAGCCTAGAGTTTACAGAGAGGGTGAGGTGCATGCTGCCATGCACACACTAACCATTCACTGGTTGGGAATATACAAATCTATTATAATTATATTAATTAAATAGTTTTCTAATGCAATTAGTGGTACACTTTTAGAAAGCTGCTTCTGGACAGTTATTGAATAATCCAGAAACAGAGTTTTCTATATTTCTCAAAAACAGGGATTTCTTTGATTAATTTTACAATAAAAGTGTTTTATATAATATTTTTAAAATTCATCTTTGTTGTGGCACTGATATTATCAAATGCATGACGTACAATAGTTCCATAGTATTGTCTATTCCTTCAGCTCACAGTATTTTTACACAAAAGACAATATAATACATTGAGGCATTCTAAATGTAAATGTAAATATAATGTAAGTGTAAATGGCCCAGATTTGTATTGTCTGAACTTTGTGCTTCCTTGCTTCTTCCTGAGCCTCCAGACCTCATCTATAGAGAGCCACAGACCCATGTCAAAACACAAACGTGATTGTAGGTTTTCCAACACAAACACACTCTCATCAGCCCGTTCTGACTGACCTCTCCTTCCTCTTTCTCACCCTCACTTCGGCCATTGTTGTACAGTTTGCTCCAGTGTCTACCAGCAAAACAGCCCTGCTTCAGCGAACATTTGACCCTGATGAGCTTTGACGGGTCAAATGCAGGAACAATAGACAAGAAGGATAGAGTGACAAAATAAAAGAAACACTGGGAAAATCAATTATTCATTTGCCTAATGCTAGTTTGGTTCTGCTTTGTCCTTATTTAGCCCTGGTTTACAACCAGTTACAGTTCTGCCTAGATTCACATCCATAAATCTAGATTTTAAGTTTCTGTATCAGAACATCCACAAATATTGTCATAGCAGTGCATTTGCAATACTACTACATTATGTTGTAATATTTGTTGAACATTTACCCAGGACCGGAAGCAGACTGTATAGGTACTATCATATGGGGATGTATTCATTTCTACAAGCAGCTCTCAGAGATAGTGAGCAATAGTGTGACTGTAGCAGCGTTGGGAACACGAGACAGACAACAACAGACTCTTTTTTTTCTTTTGTGAACAGACCCATACTGTCTCCAAACCATGCTCTTAATGATGCATGCAATTGAAATAGAGACGCTTGTATTATCTTGTATCATCTTTTAGGGCTAAACAGTGTGCTGTACATCCATGAAAAGTAGTCTACGGTGGCTAGACTACATTTGAAAAGCATTGGAAAGACAGACAGTGTTTATTTGGAAATAATAGTAATGCGTGATCTGCATGATAGCATATGCATTAGCGCTTTAGTCGACCAAACAAGAGATGAAATAAATGGTTGGGGAACAAAACGTATAGTCAAAAATATTTGAACCCAAATTGACCTTAAACAAAATCAATAAATTACACCAGCTTTATTCAGCTAATACAATTTTTGTCAACCAGACCTCACTGACCGATTAGTTGACTAACCGACTAAAGGCTGTCAGCCCTACGATTACCAATAACTGTACATAAAATATTGAGAATTACGCATATGTGACATTTTGGGTGAAACTGAGATTTACACAATTTTGAGTTGATTTTTTAGATTTATTTATCCCAACCTTCAAGCAGAAATTGTGTAAAACGTTGGTGCTAAAAAGGCGTATGCGAATGAAGTTAGCAGGATCTTACTAATGCCCTTTAGATTTGCGATAATGGTTCAGCAGTTTTCATGTATATTATTTTATGTCTTGACATGTCGAGGTTGAGTGGCTTTCAAGTCATAAATGTCTCTCCAAAAAGCAATGTGCTGAGTCTGAGATGATGCTGTTTTGGCCTAAGTATGATCTAAGGCCTGCAGGGATCAATGAATTCTGTTTATGAAGTCTGGTCTTGAGAAAATCATGGGGCTCAGAACTTTATTGTGCTGATGTTTAGTCTCACAAAAGAGTGCCTTTTTTAAAAATCAGATACGATAAGTTTAATGGTGTCAAAATAATACACTCTTCAAATGGATTATTGTGCTGATTATGTGATGATTAGAATTATTGTTAAATAATGAATAGGCTTTTGTTTACAAGGCAACTGGACTCTGAGATATGTTTAGTTTTTGTTCAATATTAGGAGCTACAGATTTCTCTTTCCATTATATCATTTTAGAGACTGAAAAGGCAGCACCTCTACACTGGATTGTCAAATGTGAACCAGAAAATAACAGAAATAACCCCCTCAAACTAAAAATGACTTCAGTGAAGTCCTTGAATTATTGACTACTCAGGTCTGCCACATGTTTTGTTGAATTGAAAGTTTAATAACAGTTTGAGTAAATAGTGTATTGTGCCTTTAGGCAACGTGGAGTAAAGTAACAATAGTAGGATATTCAGAAAAAATAAACATGCGTGAAACATATAATAAAATATTCATTACATTCATTTAAGTACATGACCATCTCAGTATTTCAAAATTATAATACAGGAAATGCATGCAAATAGCTTTAGGCTATAGTCATTTCTTTGGTGGCTGAGGCTGCTCTAATGATAATAATAATAATAATAATAATAATAATAATAATAATAATAATAATAATAATATATGATGATGTAAACAATACAATGATGTGGATGATGGGCCTCGCTAAAGCTAAAGCTGTTCTTCTGGAGCTTAGCCTGCTAACTTTTTTTTCTTTTTCTTTGTTTCTTTCAAACACTGGGCTGTGTGAGGATAGCAGGCCTTTTAAAACATATAGGCTCAAAAATAAATAAATCCGGGTCTGCTTATATTTACGTGATATAACTATCTTCTGCCGCCAGCCCAGGCCTCAGTCCGGCTCCACGTCCGGAGCTAAATGCTTTTAGACCGCCACCGAGTTAATAACAGTGTCCTTTTCACAGTGTTCCTCATACGTCCCCGTCATACAGGCTGAAGTACTTGGAGGCGCTGGAGAAGCAGAGGTAAGGCGTGCTGCTGCCCGGGTACATCACGGGCAGCGGCATGGGAAGCAGGCATCTGCCCAGCAGGCTGCTCTCTTTGTACAAGGCCGGGAGCTGCCCCAAAGACACTGCTTTTCCGCTCTCAGGGAATTCACTGACAGCTCCGTCCATCTCAGTGGAGATCTGCCGTTTAAGTTTATTCCTGCGGTTCTGAAACCAGATTTTCACTTGTGTCTCTGTGAGCTGTAGGGAGCTGGCAAGACATGCGCGCTCCGCACTGCTTAAGTAGCGCTTCATATCAAAAGTAGACTCCAACTGGAAAATCTGTCTTTTAGAAAAGATCGTGCGCGTTTTCTTTTTGGTCATCATTTTGTTTTTCTTTGCCGCGGAGGGGCCGTGGTGTGGTTCCGTGGCCGTGGAGCCGCTGTCCTCGCAGCTGCTGTCGCAGCTCTCGAAGCGCGCGTCTGTGGCTTTTCTCGTGTCTTTGTGGCTGATGATGACGGAGTCTGCGATCAGCTCTGCAAACACAAACAGTTTAACATATTGTTCCTAACAAAAGCCTTTGAATAGACCTAAAAACTCTTACCACTGATGGCCGGCTCGTGTCGATGGCCACGGATGTCCTCGTGGTTCTGGAAGGAGTCTGTGCGCGTGGTCGTGGCAAGCTCATCGCGCGAAGGGGACAGACTGTCACAGCTCCTCGTGCTGGACTTTAGGTTTAGGATATTGTCAATGGTGAACGTGAGCGCAGCAGTGGGTCGGCATGGCGCATGCACTTTGTTCATATTCTCCACGGCGTGAGTCCTCGGACCGTACACGGTAATTTCACGCGCAGTCTGGCCTTGACACTCGGTCTGGGTGCTCCACGCGCATAGCAGCAGTCTCGGGGGCTGCCCACGCACTGCCCGGTCCCACTCTGGACTCACCGGATGGACCCAGCGGTTCGCCGCTGATTGGCCGATGGCTGCGCACATCGCGGGCCAATGACAGCTGTAGGATGAAGCAACATGAGCAGCCTTCCTCCACTTAACTTCCCCGCCCTCCCATACGCGCACGCGCTCTGGTCCGCACGTCAATCATCCTCCTCAATAGAGCAGTAGGCCTACTAGTAATTATAATTCATTTGCCTATAGCCTACTCCAGTAAAACTGCGGCTCACTGAAAGTATCAGGATCAGGATTCACCAAATTATCTGTTTGCTTTGTTTTTGTTTATATCCACATTGGACGAATATAGATTCATAAAAAGGCTAGAAAATATGTTTTTACTGAACGTTTCACATGAGCTATTCTATTGAATCTGTTATGGTCATTTAGAGCTCAGGATGAGGTCATTTAGAGATCAGGATGAGGTCATTTAGAGATCAGGATTAGGTCATTTAGAGATCAGGATTAGAAATTCAGACATTGATCGTGTTCATTTATTGAATCCCATAAATAAAAACGGGTGAAATGTGGCCGTAGCCTGTACTGTACAAAACATATTGTCTCGTTGTCTCGACACATTTTTAGAGTGTTTGTACAGTTTATGTTCAGTGTAAATTGTGACAGAGGCGCAGTGGTTTATTGTCTTTATTTTAATAGAATGTGAAAAAGCCTTTTAAATATAAAGCGTTTTTGTTCAAAAATACAAGTGTGTTACAAATGTGAAGATTCGCTTGGCTTTCTCTTGCAGACTTTATAGTTTGCCAAGACCATATTTAGACTTGATTATGAGTGTAGCCTAATAGATTATATCTTCGCCTTTTTGGGGCGTCCAGACTGCGCTATGAGATTGTCCAGTTTAAAGCGACAGTTCTTAGACCAGGCCGGACATCTGGGACCTTAGGACGGTCATGGACTGAGCGAACGAGGACAGTGGGTAGTTGATGGAGCTGGAGAAACCCGCCACAGTCGGAGAGACGTGATGCCCGCTCAGGTTGAACCCCACGGAGGCACTGGGCGCTGATCCTTCGTGATACAGAATTGGAACCCGAACAATGCGCTGGCCGGGGTTTGGGAGGTGAGCAGCCTCCAGCTCCGCCGCTAGTTGCCTTTTCCACTTATTTCTACGGTTTTGGAACCAGATTTTGACCTGTGTCTCTGTGAGCTGCAGCGTAGCCGCAAGCCCCGCTCGCTCCGAGCTGCTCAGATACCGCTTCACGTCGAAGGTGGACTCCAGCTGAAACACCTGGCTGCGGCTGAACACGGTGCGGGTCTTCTTCTTGCGGCAGGACCCTTGCTCCGAGCGGCCGTCACTGCTCTGTCCGTCCTCCCCGTCCTCTACAGCGCTATGCTCGCTGGATTTTCTGTCAGTCTCTTCGCTGTCGTCTGTTATGGAGTCGGACACTTCAGGAGAAGCTCTTCCACACGGCGACACGGGGCACAAGAGCTCCTCTGGGCTGGATGTGTCCCGTGGACCTGGAACAAAAACACTCACAAGTAAACATTGCGCTCAAAGGAGCCTGGGGCATCTTACGGGATTTTTGGTTCAAATAAGTTTGAATATGACGTTTGTTCAAGAAGAGAAAGTGGTGGGCCTAAAACGGACACGGCTGCATTTAGGGTTTGTAAAATAATGGGGTTTTAAGGGGACTGCTTATAGAGGCAGTGAGGTGTAGTCAAGTGTGATGGGTGTCAAATGCGCACACTTTATGGCTCTATAGCATCTTAACCACTTCTGTGGGCACTTTGTTTTTATCTGGTGCCCATAAAGATACAGCTTAGACGCAGAGTGAGAGTGCAGTGCACCGATCACATCCTGTTATGAGCGGCTTTTACTGAAAACTTCATGTGGGAAAAATCCTCGCGGCACGCTCATATATTCACCGTGTCCCTGAACCTCAATACCTCAACAAGCAATCTTGCCTAAGCCCTGCGTAACAGACATCAGTCTAACTGATTACATTTTGTATAGTCTGTATTATAATTTAAGCGCTTCTCTTGGTACTGCAACATCCCACACAGACCAGACTTTGGCTGAACGTTTAACCCAGAACAGAAGTACTCACTATGTGAAGCTTCCAATGCGCCGAAGTTTGGGACGGGACGGTACCACTGCAGCGGTGAGTCTCTCGGGGAGCAGGATGTGGACCCGGGGCCCCCTGGTAATGAACCGTCTGTCAATGATGGCCCAGCTGCAGCTGCACCACCGCTGCTTGATACCGACTTCAGTTCAGTCCGCTCCGTGGCGAGAAGATTCTCAATAAAAAAGGATGACGATTTGGAGGAAGAAACGCTGCGACTGTCCGTCTGCGGCATGTCTGCGTGTTTCACTGCGCCTTTACGCACACAGCCGTCCGCGTTTATGTCCAAACTGTCATTATGAGTGTGTGTGTGTTTTGAGCTGGTGCTGAACGAGGAGTCCTCGCAGAGACGAGACGGGGATCTCTCTGTTCCGAGGCTATAGGACGCCAGACGTGGTGAAACGTCAAGTCAAACGCACGACGAGCGAAGGGCATCCAGCAACTGGACAAGCTCGGAGCGAAAGGGCATCCACCGCCTCACCCACTGCTGCTGCGTGTGTGCGCGCGTTGTTTGAGCGTGTTCACGTGCTGGCCCGTCCCCTCCAGGCTGAGAAAAAAACGGTGTTCGTACCACAGCTTCCTTTATTTGGGTCAAAATTGAAAATAAAGATCCTTGAGGCTGCACCCATGCCAGACTCGGGCCCTTTGTTCCGTCCGGTCCTGCTCAGGCGTGCACTCTGGTCTTTACTCTGGGTCAATGCTTAGGAAGCGTTCGCTATTAGCCGCTTCGACAAAGTGGCGCCTGTGAATTTAAACCCGTCCATGCGCTGATCGGGGTGTTGTGTGTGATATACAGGCAACAAACGTTCGAATAGATCGCAGACTTCCCACACTGCACTTCTTTTGAAAGAGTTGTGATTCGGCCACGTGACCATGGAACAATATTTAGGTTAAGTGCTGCTTGACTGATGGGCTTCAGAGCCTCTGCGCATTGGAGCGGGTCTAACCACAAACCAAACGTCTTGCGTCTTGGTGTCAAAGGTTATCTAAAGTTTGTACCATTAAGACTGTACCTGAATGATGCAGGGATGTTCCTTCTGCTGCGCTGTGTATGTTTTATCAGAAAACAGTAGATTTTGCCCAAATCGTAATTTGTTCAAACCAACCGTAAGATCTCGTTAAGTTGCGTAAAAAGAACAGCTTCAGTTTAAGATTCGATTTACAATATCCAGACTTTATGAAGGAATATCTGATATAAAACTTTTTGGCAAATAATATTTATTTATTTATTTATTTTCTGTGATAATAACACAACAATATCCGTCCGTTATTCCTGCGGACGTTGAGATCAGGATCACTGTAACATGTAAACATTTCAATGACAGGCGTCTTTACCCTTTGGTTTGAAATGGCAGGACATTTGAGCTTTTATTTCCCTGAATGGAGTCAGCGCATTGACCTTTTGCTCCTGCTCCGTCCTGAGTCTGTCTGTGAGCCGAACAGACACTCACGAGTGACAGCAGCGTTTGAACTCTGTGTCTGAGACATGCTCGCTTGTCTCATGTTTATTATTAAGAGAGAGCCTTCAGGTTTTAATGTCATTTCCAACAAAAAAAATATGATTATGGTTAAATAATTTTGTTTCTGGTCAGCCTATAGGCTCCTTATAATATTAAACACAGCACAATATGTATTCATTTATAATAGTTTTACTGATTAGATGTTTTTTGTATAAATCACACTCACAAAGCCAAGAAACTGGACTTAATGCAAAAGACAAATAAGCAGAAATTTAACCATTCTATAATAGTTTTTGTAATAGAGGGCATCACTTTGTGTCATTTCTGTGTGTGCTTTTATACAGCCAGGAATCAAACTCAGGCCGTATGTGCTTTACCTGGTGAGTTACCACACAATAGGCTACAGTTGTTGTTTGAAGGATCTTTGTGGCTCTCTTTACCACACTCGTATTAGTTCATATTTGCTCCTGCTGCTTCCACTGACCTGTTTCATCACTTGACTTTACATGGAGTTGTCCCACATTAGATCATGATAGTGTGTCTGACTGATGTGGCTTCCCGGCCCGGCCCCTCTGACCCAGCGGCCCTGCTCTCACTTTCTCCTCCCTCCTCTGCCTGCCTCTGATCCTTATCCGGCCTGGCGTGCCCTTTGCTTCACAAGGGCCCGCTGGTCTCCTCCGTCGCCATGACCCCCTGCACGCCACCACAGCCATCAGTGCACGGCTAACCACTTTTCCACACACAATCAGATCAGCTGCGTGTGCTCCAGGAGACAGCTGCATCAAATTGAGCATGCTTTTGGCCCGAGTAGAGAGCTTTCCAGCCGGCTGCTGTCAGGCCGGTCCACCGCCAAACCAGCTCGCACTCTGTAAAGACCAGCCAAGAGCAAAGTGATGTAAGATGGTAGTTTGGCTAGATCACACGGCGTTTGAAAAGGAAATTGACAGTGTATGATATACAGCATTAGCAAGGAACATCAACAGTAAAATGTTTTCTGTTGACATTTCCCAGTCCTCTTTGAGCGGCAACAATCATTTCCACTTTTCTCCTGTTGGATTCACATCAGGACATCACACAAACAACAGCACACATATCTGCATTATGTAATAATATGTTTAATAATGGCCTGGATATCATTTCAGGACCCCAATTCAGTTCATTCACTTCGGCAGTGGTGCAGTGGGTAGGTGCTCGCCCTTGGTCCCTGTCCAAGCACACATTGTCGTTGTGTCCCTGGGCAAGACACTTAACCCACATTGCCTATGAATGAATGTGGTTGTGTGATTGGTGTTCGGTGGTGGTCAGAGGGGCTGTAGGCGCAAACTGGCAGCCACGCTTCCATCAGTGTGCCCCAGGGCAGCTGTGGCTACATAAGTAGCTTACCATCATCAGGTGTGACTGAGGAGTGAATGAATAATAAAAAAAAATATGTAAGCATTTTGAGAAAGCCTTGGGCATTGTAAAGCACAGTATAAATCCAAAGGTTAATTAATAAATTAACTTCTCAGTTACACACTGGTGGCGGTGGTGATTCTGACTGTAACCACAGCTGCCCTTTGACAGAATGGTGATGGATGTGGCAGCTCTAAAACACCTCCTCTGACCACCACCAAACACTATAATTACACATTCGGCAAGGCTGATGATTGTGTCTCACCCAAGGACCCAAGAGCAATATGAACTACCTGGTGAGAGAATAGAATTGCCAATCATCTAGGCCTTCAACTCATTAAACACCATTTAATCTCAGGTTTGACCACATTGCAGTTTCATCCTGATATATCCCTGTTGTAATTAGCCAGGCTTGATTCCAAACTTATAAGACTTCTTTAAGTGTGATTTAAATAGCTCTTAGTCTGCCACTCTCAGCACAGGTTTCCAGTCAATGGGAGTGGAGACGCTTTGACCTAGTTTGTTCCATTGGAGGCAGCGAGACAGAAGAGAAGACAGGAAGCCATGGGTCTCCTCTGGGGCACTTCATAGCTCCCTTTACATTAAGAGCTCCTCATACAGACTCATAGTATACCTCGTTCATTTCACACACATATCAGAAATCATCATTCAAAGTTTTTGGTTAATTTATAACTGGTCAAAATGGTGCAAGAAATGTGTACAAGCCATCCACATTTTCTATCACTATCTATTTAGAAGTATACATTAGCTCTATAGTCTGGTACTTGACCTGTTTGTGGGGAGCCCTCTCATGGCGACCAGACTCCACTGCATCACATTGCTGGCTCAGACCAATTTTCTTTCTGATTTGAAAGTTAGAAATACACTGACCCCCAAAAATAACTGATAATAATGGCTCAGAATACTAACAGAACACACCTGTTGGTTTATATCATCTCCTGTTCTATGTATTTGTTCACATTTATTTGCTGATGCTGACATAATCTTTCAGAAAGTACATCTACAGTGCATACCTTCTTGAATTAACATGCCAGCAGCTTAGCTCGACTGTGCTAGCTCTGGCATTAATAATTCACTGTACCTAAGAAGTTGATGCTGCAGAGTTTGTTCATTGATAGTATTAGCCGATGTGTGCATTCTTGGCCAGACTTTGTGACGCCAGCAGACTAGCATAAAGACTAGCATAAAGTGGGCTTTAATTGCCCATAATCTCAGTCGTTCTCTTTCCTCTTAGAACAAGTCAACAGCATATACATCGTGTACACACACCAGACCCGAGCACCACGGTTTAGCTCCATATCAGCATCAGTGAGTGGACTTTGGAGTCCCCAAGATTTCAGCTCAATAGTTAAAGGAGTGAAATGCAGTAGGATTCTTACACCCGGGCTTACAGTGAGGTTTTGAACTCAGCCGAAACACAGACCTCAATGACCTTTTACAAAACTGTGAAATAAAGATTGTTCTATATTACATTGTCATTACCCCTATCTGCTGTTTGTTATGTTGTAAATTTGAATCAGAATTACTTTGCCATTGTTAAGAGACAATAAATCAGACTGTGGAGACTATCACTAAAATCAATTAGGCCTATCGATAGACCCTGTAAAATGTTTGTCAAATGGAATGTTCAAAGTTCCGGAATGGAAGCGAACTGGAGCAAAAAGTGAGTTATCTTTACAAAAAAGTAGTGTTTGTGGTGAGGGATAAAATACAATGAAAAAAAAAAACTATTGTGGTCATCAAGTCAAGTCAAGTCAAATTAATTTATATAGCACATTATAACACAACCTCGGTTGCCCAAAGTGCCGTACAGAAAGTGCAAAATATATAAATTAATAATACAATAAACAGACTCAAATAAAAAGAAAAGCCCCAGTAAAAAACAGATAAAAGACAATGGATAACCCAACATGACATGCAATAAAGATTTAAAAGATTCAAAACCAAGATATCTGGTCTATCTAGAACTGAACGCTGGAGAAAAGAGGTGGGTTTTCAGCCTGGTCTTGAATTGGCAGGGACTGGGAGGATCTGGTCATTAACATTTCTGTGAGGACTTTATAGATGTTGTTGTTCTTGTTGTTTAGAAAAAAGAAAAATATAGCTCTCTTTTAATATTGATAACTTAAAAAAACGAATATCTCCTGTGTGTGTCAAAGCCTATTGATGAAATAAATGCAATGTCCTTATTTTCAAAGAGACATGTTTCATTCAAAAGTGTAAAGACCACCGCTGCCAGCCTGTCCGCTCATAAGGCCTTGTGTGTCTGGAGGATTTCTAACGGGAATGTCCGTTTGTTTAACCTCTTTACGGTACGTTAACCCCTGTCAGGACACACTCGTCAGCTCGGCACAAAGCGAAGACCTTTTACCCTCGTCCGACCCTCTAGAAATCCTGCTTCCCTTCAAAGTTCCCAGTGGCTTCCCTTAGATTACCTATCCAAAATACACCCTTCGTTGCTGAGAGGTGAGGCTGATAAGACCTCGCTATTCCGTGCGTTCTCTGCGCTCAGGTGGTTTGGAAGAGCGGTGTAAGATTTCTGTATAATTTTGGCGCATAGTTGGAAACACGTGGCCGGGGGGACTTGCTGACCTGTTTAATAAGCTTATAGTTAAGACTCGGTGCCCATGTCACTCCCCAGACATGACTCTTGTACGCGGCTAAACGGCACCATAAGGAATTGCAAAAATAGATAATAAATGGGCCCATCGCTATAGGCCTGGTACAAAACTCTAATGGCACAATCGCGGGACAGAATTTAGATAGAGCTCAGCGGTGGAGTTAGAAAATTGTTGCCAAATTTTCATTTCAGTCTTTGGCACAGAGGCGAACCCACACACAGAAAGAACAGACGGCTCGCTTATTTGTTCCAATTAAACCCTTAATCCCCTTTATATTAGTCAATAGTGGAACATTGAAACCCAGATTAGCTGCATTTCAGTTTGACCACAGTTTAGGGGTTATTGGTCACTTCCCTAAAATCAAAGCGGTCTGAGAAACGCACGTGGCTGGAGCTAAAGCTGTTTATTCAACCTCGGGGCCTACAGATGCTCGCTCCGCTTCAGACTGATTTATGGTCAGCTCCAGATTCAGAGACCCAATTGACGGTCGCTTTTAGTCATCTGTCACGGTCAAATGCGCCCGTTCACTCTAACATCGCGTGAGAAACTGGTCGAGGCCACGATCAAGACACAGAAACAGGCCGTGGTCTCTAGGCCTAAGTGTTCATTGGCCAACCTCAGTGTGTCCTGTTTAGTACTTTCTTGTGCGTAAAGACTGGGTATGTGTGAAATCTATATGAACCAAGGCGAATCCGCAATAATTTAGCCCCAAAGCCAGGTTTCATTACTGGTTTGCAGAATACACTTCACGTGTTTTATTCCCCATTTGTTACATACTGAGCTATAACAAAATAAAGAAACGTCAGCTTATTTCCGGTGCATTTATGTTCCTATAAGCTTAAATATTTCCAGTGGCAGTATACAAATATTTGTATTGTATATTTCTTGGTTTATTATAAAGGAATTAAGTTCAGTAAAACATAAATGAAATTGTTTTAAATTTTCAATAATAATGTCCAATCACCGATCATTTCTTCTCATGAAATATACATGGCCTGCATTATAGTTGATGTTTTTATCTGAATAATACATTGACATAATTAACATTGTTTGTACTTCAAATGTTATGTTAAGTTTCAGTTCAATACAATTTCCATTTTCTACACAATAGAAAATGTGCAATGGAAATGGATGCATCATATACACAAATGTACTTGGTAAAGCAATGGAGCTTTATTTTAGGCCAAGCATTTACATGTGTGCAATAATAATAATAATAATAATAATAATAATAATAATAATAATAATAATAACTTTTGCAATGAAAGAAATGAGGTAAATATGAATATAGTGACTTTAGCACATAGAATAAACAATATTGTTTATATGTATATATTGAGGTTAAATCTTGTATGTCAGTGGACTGCTATAAGAAAATGTGTCTTGTTTTATTTAGTTATTTATATTTTTGCATTAATAGTGGTATTAATATAATATTAATGTGCAAAATGAAAGTCCATTGTAACAGTCAGTAACACATGCATGACTTTGAAAGACTATACAGATCTCCGGTCCAGTATGTTCTGAGTGGACTGGAGAAAGTGAAGGAATAAGCTGGGCTAACCCTAACCTGAAGCGACATTAAAGATAAAGCTCCTGTATATGTGCATGTGCATGTGCACATGTGTGTGTGTGAATGGGGCTGGTGCATGTGAGTATGTGCTATGTGTGTTAGTGAGACCCAGGCTGCACTCTGTTTTCTTCAGTCTTGTCACGCAATGGTCTACGAAGCCCCGCCCTTCTTTCACTGCTAACTTCCTGAGTCTGTGCAGTGCCCTGACCATCCCACACACACATCACAAACACACATCTGAGAACTGGCCTATTTCCACCGGGCCTTTGGCTAAAGTGATTATATTGTCCAGCGATAGTTTGAAGGGGGTCGGCCGCTTTCTAATGTGCTGTCAGTGTATTAGTAAATACAGGGATCACCCTAATCTGATCCCTCCCTCTGAGGGTAAGTCGCTCACAGAGGCCACTGATAGCACTGATGCTATAATGATGGTAGATATAATGCTCCTAATCTCTACATGATGTGATGAGAGCAGCTCATCAGAGACCATAAAGGATGGCTTCACTACATCCATCGCAGCTCACTTTAAACAGGCAACATGTTATCTGCACATAAACCTGAACCAAACCTCAATCAATAGGACGTTTAGTTTTCAGACGCAGAGGGAAATTAACCAAGTATCAGCCAGAAGTCTTTCATTTACTAAGATTCAGATACTTTACTAAGATTCAGATACTTTACTAAGATTCAGATACTTTACTAAGATTCAGATACTTTACTAAGATTCAGATACTTTACTAAGATTCATATACTTTACTAAGATTCAGATACTTTACTAAGATTCAGATACTTTACTAAGATTCATATACTTTACTAAGATTCAGATACTTTACTAAGATTCA
>JAVQKC010067785.1:0-12406 GCA_036025475.1 Philypnodon macrostomus
TTGGATTGAAATTGGGAAGTCAGGTATATTTGACAGCCTCTAACTTGCACATACTTTGCATAAGGTGCCAGTTGTGGCAGACGTATGGGTCCGTTTCGACGACATACACTAGTTCATTAGATACATTTTTTTTTATTGCATCCCACTACTAATCAATATATTGGAATATGTCCTACCCCTAGTAATATAATAAAAATTTAATACAAAGAATAATGTGAATAGATGTTTTATGGTCCCTGGTGGTCTACCGCCTATGTGTGCAGGCGTTTGCAGAGCAGCTCCATGCCCGTGTGAGGAAGGAGCTGTGGGGCTACAGCGCAGACGAGATCCTCCAGACCACGGAGCTCCTCAGGGTCCGCTACCAGGGCATCAGACCGGCCGCCGGGTACCCCAGCCAGCCTGACCACACAGAGAAGAGCACCATGTGGAGGGTGGCACACATCCACCAAAACACCGGTACCACACATAACATGGCTTTACTATGTGGGAGCAGGAGAGGAGGAGATTGTTGTTTTTGTCTTATCTAGGGGATGCTAATAAAGTTGCACTACCTGATTTTTGCGTGGGGGGATAAAAATCAGTTTGAATGATGCGCTCCCCTTTCCCCTCCCCTTCGTAACTATTTATCACGGTCTCACACAAACCAGGAAGTATGAGAACGAGAGGACTCTTTCAAATGCCGAGATGGCTTTGATGCACAAGTGATATGAGCACAGGTTTATTGGACAATATCATGAAGACAAGCAACACTGGCCCGTGGAAGTAAAGGTTAAAGCTGGAATAAGAGCAAAGTCCTGGTACATGTCCCATATGTCCAGCCCCCATTAATGACAAAGTCTCTAATGAATTAGATGAATAGAGTCCCACCACTAGTAAATAGGTGAAGAACCCCACCACTATACTTTAATTAGTGTCTAATTTCAGAATGCATCTTTCCCAAAGAGAAGACGTTTTATAGTGTAATATTGTTTTTGTAAGTTATAAAATGTAAATTAGAATTGTGAACAATTTATTGAAAAAGCTTGAAAAGATGACCCCTTTAATGAGTTTGTTGAAACAATTTGCTCTGGAGATGCAGTCATTACCTTTAAGTGAGGCCTGTGGGAAACTACGTTCTCCCCTTCTCTAATCAATGCAGTGATTGTGTCTCTGCCTCATTTAAACTAATGGAGCTAGAACTGTTTCACAATTGAGAAATAACATTAGGATAGAGTTACTACTGTTGTTTCTTGTCCATAACACAGTCCTGTCCTTTCATACACAAAAATATAACTTGAGCAGGACAACGTCAATGTTTCAGATGAGTTTGAAGATATTCAGTTAAATAGATGCGCTATTCTTTTAGTTTTACAAAAGTCTAAAGTGTGTGTTCAGAATAAACCTCTAAATTCAGTCATGTGACCACTCTTAAGTCCACTTCTATATATTTTTTCAAGGATAGGATCTTCCCACCATTCCATCAGTGATTGATTCCATCTGTCTCTTTATGCTAATGTCCAGACTAAAGGATGTTGAGGTCAGGTTTGTGGACCTAAACCAGGTCAAGATAGTTGTTAAGTTGAAGCAAATGTATTATGGAAATATCATTTGCCACGGCATAACTGGCAGGGTTTGAGCTTAAGCTTGACTTGTGTTGATAATGGCAATGATTGGAATGTCCAGACTTACAGATATTGTTGAGGTTGTTTATTAAAAGTGTTGGTCCACGAATCCACAAGATTAATCCACAATAATAGGACACAGTCAAAAACTGTTTGGCCTTAGCCCTGCCTAGCTTCCACACAAAGAGCGATGAACTGCCGCACCTGGCTGCTTAAGGCTCAATGGCTCCACCCATAACTCCACCCAACACTCCCAAAAAATAATTATAATATAGGGTTAAACATAGATTTTGTAGTATATAACTAAAGTAAATTCTATAACAAACAATAATTAGGTTTAAATAATGAGATTGGATATTTTGTGTTTCTCAAATTTAACTGAAAATGGCCTCTACACCCAGGATACTGTGCATTGATCCCATACATCATAATAGATTGAGCTGACAAGTGCACGTGACAGAGCAGCCTTGGAAGCAGTCTTCAGAGCATTAATATTAATCATAATCCAGTTCATTAAAACCCGGGGAGAGGAGCATGGTGGGTTTCCAACTCTTATTAAGGCCTCTTTGTTGTTATTTTTGAATGATGAAGCTCCCCATAGAAGGCACAGCTTGGCGTCAGTCTGAGAGAGAGGAAGATGAATATGTTTTAATGCTTATATCTTTCATCTGACAGCTCCAAATGTAGACAAATATACAAGTGCAGGGACCGAGCCTTCACAGAAATCATGCAACTGGGTACACAGAACACAATATGAGGCATCTTATTACAAGTTTTACCACTTTAGTTATTCTCTGTTCTGTGAAGAGGCTTGGGAGAGCATGTCTAAAGGTAATGAATATCAACAATGTGCGGAATTAGAATGGGTACACTGGGGTCTGTGACTAAACCAGGACTAAACCAGAACAAAATCAGGACAAAACAAAAACTAACACAACTCTAAATCAGGACTAAACCAAAAACAAATCAGAACTACAAACCAAGACAAAACAATTTATAAACCAGGTCTAAACAGAGACTAAACAGGCACTAAAAAGGTCCAAAAGAAGATTAAACCAGGTCTAAATTGAGACGAAACAAGGCATAATCCAGGTCTAATCCAAGTCTTAACCAGGACTTTACAGTAAAAACTGTGGCCCATGATTCCAACCTTACACCATTAGATGCAAAAATGTATGACACATAGAAGCTTCCAGATGGTTTATATAGTTTTGTCCTCATGTGAACATTTGAAAAAACTTCTCTGTCCACAAAGCAATAAAAGAACAAGTCAAAGTCAACAGTATGGTGCAGGAAAACTACTAAAGGTAAAAGTAACTCATTATTATACACATAATAATAACTAGGCCTCGACAGCAAGGTGTATTTTGACAAAATGGCCCCATACGTCTGCCACAACTGGCACCAACGGGCACCTTAATCAGACATCAGACGTTTTTATATTGTTAACGAGCAATGAAGAGGCCCCGTCCCCAAACCATGCCAAATATGGAAACATTCTATTTTACTTTTTTGATTTGTCTGGATGTTTATGAAGGATGTTTTTTGTCAAAATGTGTTAATTTCCTTAAAACTACATTCTTTTTTATAGAGGTAACTGGCATCAAACATGAAACACCTGAGGTGTTTCAGACTGTTCTTTGGACAGAGATGTCTGTCTTAACTGGGCCAGTCTACTGACCCTTCTCTGTTCAAGGCAAATCTAGTATTCTGAGTGAGTTGGATCTTATGAACATCTTGTTTGGAGGCAGAGGACCATAGCACTCCACAATAATCCAAATGACCCAAAACTAAAGCTTGTATAACTTTTATCTGCATTTATAACTGAAATACCTTTATCCTAGCTGTGAATGCGATGACTCAAAAACAAATTGCCCGGACCAGTTTCAACATTTGCACACAGCTACATACCAAAAAGATGCCGAAGATTTGGGTACTTGAATATACGATGGGTATACGATGAATATTAATTAAGTAATTAATTAATTACAGGCCAAAACTGTGGACCTTTTTAAACTGATGCACACATGTGCATATCATGAAGATGCAGAACTGGATTGATTTTGGTACATCTTCAATTAATTACAATGAAATAATTCTCACTTTTATTTAGCCAATAATCCTGCTGAACATAAAGGAAATCACGTGAATTTTGGCACATTGACCCAGGCAATTGTATACTTAATGTACATAGGCACATTACAGAGGTCAAATAAAGAATGCCTCTATGTTTATGACCCCTATGGGACCCTGGACACACTTACTTTGGCAGAGAGCAATTGAATTGAATTTGGGAGGTCAGGTATATTTGACAGCCTCTAACTTGCACATACTTTGCCCAATTAAGCTCAAACCTGAAATACCTAATTACCCCCCGGCCCTGAACACATTTGACTAATATAATGGCATTTACATCTATTGCGCCCCCATTAGACTGAAAGAAGAATGTTGTTTTAGGGAATTTACAAAATTTGGCAAAAATATTCTTCACAAACATCTAGACAAATCAAAAAAGTCAAATAGTCCCTTCCCATGTTTGTCACGGTTTGGGGGCAAGGCCTCTTAATTGCTTGTTAACAATATTAAAACCCTTATGTCTGATTAAGGTGCCTGTTGGTGACAATTGTAGCAGACGTATGGGGCAAACGAATGGGGCAGACGTATGGGGCAGACGTATGGGGCAGACGTATGGGGCAGACGTATGGGGCAGACGTATGGGGCCGTTTGCCTATATACACCTTGCTGTCGGGCACGACAGCACAGGCCTAGTTTTTGATTTCAGTTCATTAATATGTGTTGTGTTTTGCCATACAAATAATAATGTGGCTTATTTTACCTGCTTGAGACTTGAGCTTTGGATCTGTTCTTAGAACATGCCTAGTTGCCAGTACCCAGTATAGCTTTTGTTTTACAGATGTTCAGTTTTAACTTATTTTCGTCAACTCACTTTGACACCAGCATTAGCTCTATGATCACCAATTGTTTAATCTGTTTTCAGCTCTTGGAGAGGACTTTAATCAACATAAAAGAGTACTGAACAAATTAAACAAAACACAACTTTGGGTGTGTGTTCGTGTGTATAGACAACATTAGAACATGGTTAAAATGAATGAATGAATGAATGAATGAATGTGGTTGTGTGATTGGTGTTTGGTGGTGGTAGGCACAAACTGGCAGCCACACTTCTGTCAGACTGCCCCAGGGCAGCTGTAGCTACTGTAAGTAGGTTACCATCACCAGTGTATGGAGTGAATGAATAATGCACTGGTAAAGCTGATAAAAAGCACTATATAAGTAATGTGTATTATTATTATTATTATTATTATTATTATTATTATTATTATTAATGTTAAAAAATCAGATATTTTGCATTATTTAGGACCTTTAAATATGAATCACAAAAACAGTCTTGGGACGGGAATGATGATTTGAAGTACTGTTGACAGCATTAGCTTGTGTACTATAATGTGTTTCAGTTTTTCTGTGGAATGATCTCTCACACAGATGAGATTTGGTCATGTTTTGTCTGGGTGATGCAGTTGCTGTTGTGTTGTGTTGAACAGACAGCCTCAGCCTGTTCTGAATGAGCCTGCAGCTGCTGATGCAAGCCTTGGACACTGATGAAGACATACTGTAGCGCTCTGAACTCTCTGTAAGAGTCTCCTCCTCCTCTGATGTCATACAGTTACATGGTTGAAATATAAACTCGTACCTCCAAGTGACTGTTCAAATAGATTGTTATAACACTCAGTTTTAGACCAGTGAAGACTGATTTGATACTATACTATCTCATTGGTGTTAAATGTATTTTGTTATTGCAAGCCATCTGTCAATGAAATAAGAGTTTCTCCTATTTCAAGTGCAACTTTTTTTATTCCACTGGCAAATTATTTAGCTTGAAAATCATTAAGAAATATTTTGAAAGAAATCAACTAATGAAGTCCTAATAAGTAAATCCCCGCTCAGAGCAGCACCCGCCCCGCCCCGCACTGCAGTGAGGACTGGACTGAGGCGTGCTTGAGAAAGAGCAAGAGATAAGTAATCCTAATAGGTAAATAATTTAAAATGAATCAGAATGAATACTCTGAATTCTCTAGATTTTTTTTTGTTTGTTTTAAAAGAGTTATTTTTGCAGCATCTCTAAAGCATCACACAATTTTTCAGTTTTTGAGCAGTCCTGAGATGACCCGTAGTGTGCCACAGTAGATTTAGTAACAGCAGTGTGTGATGGTGTGATGCTGGGCTCAGGTCTGTGCGTCAGAGCGGCCTCTGGTTCAGTGATGGGAAACCACTCGCCTCATGGCTCCATAGAGCTTCAGATGATCCTAATATGAAGATGCTATCCCAGACCTCTCCCACTGAGCACATGCCTGCTTTCTGCACCTACATATTCATAACCCCATCCGCCAAGGACACAAGCAAACCTTCATCTGTTAAATATTTACTTTTATTAACATAAGATAATTGTGTGCCTTTGTTAATAGTATGATTAGAGCGAGAGCAAGAGCGAGAGCGAGAGCGAGAGCGAGAGAGAGATATGGAAAGATCGTTGAATTGTGCTATACTTTACTGTCCCCTTAGGGAAATACGTCACACATTACAGTGACAAAAGGTCAGAAGAAACACTTAATTTGAACACTTTTAGGATATTGTTTGAAGCATATTTTTCAAATGAATTGCTTATCATAATATATATATATATATATATATATTTAACTGGTCTCCATGTGCCTTGGACTTGGTCTTGAATCGGTCTCGGACCCTAAATGCCTTGGTTTTGTCTTGGTCCAGTCTAGTCTCAGACAACAATCTTGACAACAACACTAGTATCAAATAGTATCCTCTGGGCTGCTTCGAGGACAGATTCCTCATAGAGTAAGCTGAGAGAATCGTATTGTGTCTTTCCTATTATCTTCGTCACCTTGTCAAGTTGCCCGCTGAGTTTTCTTTTGAGTCTTCAGTGGCTTTGATCTTCACTGTTATTTTTACTGTAACAATGCCAGTGTTCATATTGATAAAGTATTATGAGGAACATTGGATTGGTTTGTAGTTATATGGGTTAAATCAAGACACTGATTGCAGTAGTTCTCTGTCTGTAAGACAAAAATTCAAAGTCAACTAAAATTGTGTCAAAAATCGAAAGCTTAGTAAAATCGTGACGATATATTTTTACCTAGTTGCCTACCCCTAGTGTGGTGTCTGTGTTCCTCTGATGAGCCTCTAAAGCAGCGTAAACTGCAGTAATGAGCAGCTTTGACACTGGTGTGGAGTTGAAGACACAGCTGGAGACAATTGCAAACACAAGGAAGCAGCACACATTGTTAAAAAGCTTCAGCTAAAGATTTAAAATGATATGATGATGATATGGAGGATCCATTTAGTGAGGACGCAGCGGAGTATTTTGGTGGCATGTCTGAATTGATTGCATATTCTTCTCAATGTTTGGAGCCATTTAAAGTTATAGTGAAGGAAACAAATAAACTTCCAAAATAGTGTAACTCTATCAATCATCTGTCACTTGTTAGTCAAGGTGATTGTTACGGAACATCAAAATAGTTGGTGCTGTTGGGAGATGGAATGATAAGAAACCCTCTCGCAAGAATGGTCTTACGACAATTTACTGTTGCCCCACACATGAATGGTCTTAGGACAATTTACTGTTGCCCCACACATGAATGGTCATAGGAAGCGTTACTGTTGCCCCACACATGAATGGTCATAGGAAGTGTTACTGTTGCCCCACACATGAATGGTCTTAGGACACTTTACTGTTTCCCCACACATGAATGGTCATAGGAAGCTTTACTGTTGTCCCACACATGAATGGTCTTAAGACACTTTACGGTTGCCCCACACATGAATGGTCTTAATTTACTGTTGCCCCACACATTAATGGTCATAGGAAACTTTACTGTTTCCCCACACATTAATGGTCATAGGAAGCTTTACTGTTGCCCCACACATGAATGGTCTTAAGACACTTTACTGTTGCCCCACACATGAATAGTCATAGGAAGCTTTACTGTTGTCCCACACATGAATGGTCTTAAGACATTTTACGGTTGCCCCACACATGAATGGTCTTAATTTACTGTTGCCCCACACATTAATGGTCATAGGAAACTTTACTGTTTCCCCACACATGAATGGTCATAGGAAGCTTTAATGTTGCCCCACACATTAATGGTCATAGGACTGTTGCCTCCTTACCCCCATTTCCCCATTGTGGGACAAATAAATGTTTTTGATATCATTATCTCACATAATTGAATGTTTTGCTGTCAGCATGTTTTGCCGTTCTTCTTCAACAAACAATGGAAAATCTGAAAACATTACTTTAGTCCCATATTGAGTCCAATCTTTGGACCACAGAATACCGTCTGTTCCTGGACAGAAGTTTGCTGACCTTCTCCCAATGGTCTTGATCTCTCTGCGTGTACTGATGCTCTCACAGATGTCTTCTGCCATTTCACTGGTACCTTCTTCCATGTCATGTCTGCATTGACAACTGAAACAACTTTAGGAGGGCAGAACCTTGGTCTGAATGGACTTTTAGAACAGCTTTTGCCATCATCATGGTTAGATAGTAATTCATTTACAAAGAAATTATACTTCTACAATTAGTTTTCAATCCCAAGCACATTTTACTTGTACTAAACATTTGGGTAGTATTATTTTTAGAGGTGGAACTCGACTAATTTTGTAAATCTAATTAATTAGAGGCTTTGTAATTATTTAATTGCGATTAATCACATTTTTATTAAATTGCAAAATTGGGCACATTTAGCGTGCTTGGACTGATTGTGAGTCTCTGTGGTGAGATAGAGAGGCATGGTCTTTGCCATACAGGAGGCGTGGAACGCTGTAAAGTCCCAGCCCTGATTATTTTCAATTAACACTCTTGATTGGGTAAATGTTTGGCTATACCTCCCACTATGATTCTGTAGGAAGTTATAAAAAGCTATTTAGTGATTCAGGCTATGTTGACATGACAACTGAAATTCAAACTTCATGTCCAAACAGTTTCTCAGTATTTTTTTTGCATTTTGATGGAATGCTTTAGTTTTATTTGAGTAATTATTTGGATGACTACTTTTTACTACTACTTGAGTAATATTATCCTAAAGTATCAGTAGCTACTCTTCCCTCCTCTGGCCAATTTTAACTTACCCAGTAAATAGAACTAACTGAGTAAGTTAGTTGTAAAAAAATACTACACTGTGGGCTGTATTATATGGGGTTTTGTATTTGTCTATCAATAACTAGCATCTACCAGGAAAAAAGCTTATATTTTTCATTTTGACACTTAACCTACATTGCCTATGAATGAATGAATGTTGTGTGATTGGTGGTGGTAGGCACAGACTGGCTTCCTATGATAGAGGGTTGGGAAGGAGAAGAGCAAGGAAGCAGGGAAAATGATTCAAACTTTATTATTTTTCTTACATTTATTTTCTTACAGTATCACAGTACAGTAACTTTAAATTCATTTTTATGAAAGGCTTTGTGAAAACCAAAACTCATGCCATTCATCACTATTGGCCACTTCTGGACATTATCAAATATGGCTGAAGGATCTTGCTGCAGTTCATCTCATAACTATGATTCATAGCTCATAGTTTCACCCTCTTAGTGAAATACTGACCCACTCTGCCTCCTTTATAACCATGTCCACTACACACAGATCCTCATGTGAAGCTAATCTATACTGAACAAAGGATGAATGATGTATGTGTCCATGTGTCAGTTTGTAGAAAAGCCCTGATCGAAGCGAAATGCTGCCCTGGTGTAGCACGGATCAATGTACCCCAAGCTGAATGCCAGGAGCATTCATGTGATACTCTGACACCACTCATCACATCACAAAAAATTACCAGGCCAATAATATCAAATCATTACTTAATTTGCATCTAATTATAATTTTTGCAGCCTGACTGAGCTGCATCAGTGGCAGAAGTCTCCCATGCATTTTATAAATAAATAAATAAATGAGCAAATTTGATTACATTTAAATAAAAATGTCTTCCCAAATTGTGTTTGTGGCATATGAGAAATAAGAAAATCTACTTCTTTTATCAAATTTGGAAGTAAAATAGATTTACATTGATTGAATATTTGTCTTGTATTTATTAACTTATTGACCAAAATGTATCAATTGTCCAATTATTAATTTACACCTAAATTTTACCCAAATAATCAGTCAATTTACAATGTACTGTGAGTGAAATCTTTTATCACTTTGTTGCCTTATTTATTTATTTATTTTTAGGACAATGCATATTGATCAACATATGAGCAAAATCTTCACAGTAAATATGCCAGAATTAGCTACAAAAGCTACATTGCATCTGTTGTCCTAAGGCAGGCACATGCAATAAACATTGACAAACAACATCTCATATTTACAATAGTTACAATAAACGTTAAACACAGTATTAATAATAAGAGGTAAACAGAATGTTAGTTACATGTGAGTACAGGACTGGTTTGTTTTCAACCACTGCTTTAGTGTTTTCTTGAAGGTGAGGTAGTTGTCACAGTTTCTAATATGAGCTGGTAGTAAGTTAAATAGATTTAATTTAGTCCATCCCATGTTCTCTACAGCAACATTAAACCACTTTGACTAATCTAGTTTTGCTTTAGTCCCTCCCCTGACCTCTACAGACATCATATAACAGTTTTAAGCCTTTTTTAAACTTATTTCAGAAAACTCCATACTAAAAACCTTAACAATGTTGCATTTGCTTCAAAATGTATCCAATTGATTTCCTTTTATTATCCATATTACATCTGAAAATGTTCTTGATAGTTTAGTTTATTTAGCTGACAATGTGAAAGCGCCATGTTTCTCTACCAGCTGGTTCAGGACATGTTTTTGCCTGAAGGCCTCAAGTAAATAATTCAATATTACCAGTAAGTCTTTTCTTTCACCAAACCACAACACATAGTTTGACATATTTACTTCTTTGTTTCATTTTGGTAGGCTCAGGAATTGCATTTGCTCTTCTGTCTGGCACATGTTTTCCCCAATGTCTTTGTCTATGAAGATGTTTATGTTGCTCTGGGCTCACACACCTCTTGGAGTAGTCTGTATGTTTCCTCAAATATGAAAAAGTAAAAAAAAAAGTAAAAAAAGCTAGTAAAAATAGCTTAAAAATTGATTAGCTGACCCTGTTCTATGATGTAAGTTGTCTGTCCGTTTTGGTCAAAGTGGTAACCCACAAAGTCTAATATGATGTTGCTGTAGAGGTCAGGGGAGGGACTAAAGTAAAATATTGTCATCAAGACATCATAGAGCAGGGTTAGCTAAAGCATTTTTTGTTATTTTGGGAAACATGGGGTACACCTTTAAGCTATAGCTATACTAGAACTGTTTGTGTATATTGTTAATAGTGAATTAGTCTCATGTTTACATTCCTGTGTGCTGCCTCTCTTATGGTTGAGTCGGTGCAGAGCTGTGGTGAAAGTAGGTTTTTGGAGCACAGGTGACGTCACTCCCATCGATCTGCTTCGGTTTTGACTGTAAAGATGGCTTTTTGGGAAGATGGATCACTCTGCTGTTTACTGTTAATTCATGCTTTTTTGTATCACATTTGTGTTTTAAAGGTGTAGTCTGTAAGTTTCCTAAAATAAGAAAATTGACTATATGACCTTGTATAATTATTATTTTACTTTAGTCCCTCCCCTGGTCTCTACAGCAACATCGAATCAGAGTTTGTGGGTTGCCACTTTGATCAGAAAGGCCATATTAAGCATTTCAAAGAAATTTATAGACTGCACCTTTAATGCTACATACAATACTTGCATTCCATCAAGATGATTGTCTGTTTGATCCTCGGGCCGGCCTACTACAATCTCTGGGTGGAGTCTGCATGTATTCACTGTGTTACTCTAAGTTATCTTCAGGTGCTCTGGATTCCTCCCTTGCACCGACCAAAGACATGCATATGTGGAGTATTGGTCAATCTAAATTGGTTGTCAATCTGTGTATGTATCTGCGTAACATCAGGCAGTGCAGCCAGTGCAGTTCAACTGGGGGTGCCCACAGGGGGTCCAGGACTAAACCACTTCAGGACTAAACTAAACCAGGTCTAAACCAGAACAACACTAGATCTAAATAGGACAAAACTGGGTCTATACCAGAACAACACTAGATATAAATAGGACTAAACCAGGTTTAAACCAGAACAACACTAGGTCTAAACAGGACTAAACCAGGACTAGATCAGGTCTATACCAGAACAACACTAGGTCTAAATAGGTGCTAAACCAGGTCTAAACAGGACCAAACCAGGACTAGATCAAGTCTAAACCAGAACAACACTATATATAAATAGGACTAAACCAGGTCTAAACCAGAACAAGACTAGGTCTAAATAGGACTAAACCAGGCCTTTAACCAGAACAACACTAGGTCTAAATAGGAATAAACCAGGTCTAAACCAGAACAACACTAGGTCTAAATAGGACAAAACCAGGTCTAAACCAGAACAACACTAGATTTAAATAGGACAAAACCAGGTCTAAACCAGAACAACACTAGATTTAAATAGGACTAAACCAGAACACTAGGTCTAACTGGGTCTATACTGGGACTAAACCAGGACTAGATCAGGTCTAGTCAGGCTGCAGAGTAGTGAGCTGTCCATGGTCCTGGTTCCAAAGTGTACTGTTCGTGGTTCTCTTCAGCACCAAGAACAGGAACATAACTGAGCCGATGAGTCTGTAATGATAACATTAGCGGCAGATTTTAGTACCATGGGTGTATGTGTATGTGTATGCACTGGTCACGAGCCTTTGTTAAC